>APFE030507406.1:121162-141520 GCA_000404065.3 Pinus taeda | reverse complement strand
CCATTATGATTTCAAGAACTAAGACTATCACCAATACAAGTTTACTTCCTGTCATTATTGATCCAGTTAAAAGGTTACAAATGCCTTTAGTTCCTAAATAATAGCCTACCTCAGCATTGTATTGGTAACCACGAACTATTGTGAACCTTTCTTCAACTAGCCTCTTTGTATGCTCTATCATTTGGCGGCCTGACAGGTAAAAAAAATTGAGATGATTAATGATATGAAATTTTAAAACAATACGTAAAATCGATATTGTCTAATGGAACAGAGAATGTGTCAAAAGATCAAACTGGACTTGTAATCAAAATATAATAAGAGGGCCTAAGCATATCATCTTAGTTGTACAAGTACACATGACTAATTAATGCAATTCAAGAACTCGATCTTATTTGTACAAGATTGTTAATTACAATTCATACCCAAAACATTATGCCAGGAGGAAGAAAAGAATTACATGGATATAATTGATGCCCAAAAATAATCAATGTGAATGGTTGATACATGCATATATAGAATAAGAGAGGACTACAAGCATCTCTATCTTGTAAGTAAAAGAAGCACCAATAACATTACAACTAGGAAAAACAAGGGGAGAATCAAGGTGTCCATGGACTTAATGTTTTTCTCCATGGAAGAACTGTGAAATTACTATAGCTCATCACACTTGACGAAATCTCCAAATAGGGCATTTGCCCAACAGTGGCAACAGTAAACCCATAAACTGATTTTTCACTGATCTATAAGTGCACACAATTAAAAGTATTTTATGCGTTTCACCAGCATACCTAGTTTTACTTTTATTCCATGTCCAAGCCATAATTAATATAGACTTGACAAAGCTGTAATTACCTTCAAAGCCAATTGTTGACCATCCAAGACAACCTTTTCAAAAAGATATTTAGCCTCCTAATCAAGATTACAGGAAGTTAAAAACTGAGATGCTAAGTGGAAAATATACAAGCATGTAACATGAACATAGGAAGCACTTAGTTCACCACCTTTAGGTTTTCCTTGGCTCCTTTCCTGGCAGCCAGTAAATCTTCTAGGATCTCTGGTAATATGCCCTAGGTAACAGGAAAAAGTGCATTCAATTTAGCATCATCAAAAATGGTCAGCATATGATGGTTAAAAAATAAATAAAGAAATAAGTATCAGCGATCGTCGTAAAAAGTCATCTATGGAAAATAAGCCCATCCTGATCTAGCTTAAAATAAATGCCAAAGCCTACATAGAGTTGTGAGTTATAACAAATCATAAGCAAGGAGAAAGTATACCTTCTGTAATGTTGGCTTCACAAAAGTCTCACCGGATGGTGTTTTATTTACAGACTCTGGCTGGAGATTAAATTTTGCAATGTCCTCTGACCTCACCAATGTTGAGAAGGATCAAAAGCCATTTTGTAACTACTTTAGCTGATAGTGCAAATATCTCAATCTTCCAATAATACAGCTTATATAGGGATGCCTAAGGGGTAGGGCTACTTAATAGATGCCATGCTTATTGGTCTTTGTATGCATTTCCCTTTCAGACCCAGTATAGATGTGCAATTTTAGTGACAGCAAGACAATGACAATGCTCAAGTGTCTTAACTATCATCATTCACAACTATCATGAAGGAGTAGGATGATAGGTTTTTATTTCATATATCAGATAAAAATTCAACCATCAAATTGGGAAGATCTTATGGAAGGAGTAGGATAAGGGATTTTTGTGAAAACTGGGTAAACATTCCATTTGCATCATGAAATAGCACATATCGAATTCACATGGTAAAGCATAATCTCAATATAGTAGTGTTTTCAAAATTGTTGTGTTCATATTATCAGAATCTACCATTGCAATAAATTTCAGCATAGATTGGATAGCAAGATTCCAATGAAAACAAATTGGGAAAGAGGCTAATCATTATATTCTTCTAGTTATCCTATTCTATAAGGTTCATGGTGAAATCACAATGTTCTCTTGTTTAAATTGTATTTTTGAATGCAGATATGGATTCAGCACGTTGGAAAACCCCAAGTTTTCCCAAGGTATATGAATTGTGGGACTCAATAACTTTAAATTACAATTTTCCTAATATTTCATCAGATTTTGAGCAAAATCAACCAGGAAAGTTGTCCAAAGCAGGGCAAGAAGGTCACCCCGTTACACTATTGCGATGGGAAATTGGAAAATCATCATCAGTAAGCTGAGGTTCGAGTTAAATTGGTATCCTATTGCCTCATAAGTTAGGGCCTAATGGATCTCACATAGTAGCCTTTTATGCAGCACACTTGGTAACTGCATCCTCTGTTGCATCTCTTACCATGAATGTATGTCAGCGAACTATATATTTGAAGAACAAACCCTAAAACATAGCACTTCGCATTTCCATAATGTTTATATCTTAACCACTGTAAATCCATTTGTACATAAATCAACATTTTTATGTGCTCAAAATCCACTAAATCATGCAGCAGCTCAAAGCACTGTGCCAATGTGTCTTTTAAGTACCTCGCATACCTCAGACCATGGAGCATATTTGCAGCAACCTCAGCTCAACCATATATTAGTAGCCAAGCTGGAAAATAAATTCGTTTCTAAGCCCCCCTTGTTTGTGAGACAAGGAATCTCATGCACACAGCAATTTGACTACTAAATTCTACCAAATATGTTAGCGAACCTATATACTTTTTGTACACTAACGAATCAACCAAATTTGAATCTTAATCTACTGATAACTTCAAAATATGTATCATAAAAGTAGCCTATGGTTTATTGTCCGTTATCCAAAACATCTTCAGAATCTCAATTGCTTACTTACCCCTATTCGAGGACCACCTCACCTCAACTCATCCAAACCTCCAAGACCAAGAAATAACACATGAGGTGTATGTCCTTCATGTCAACTTCACTTGCCAGTTTCTTCTTGCACCATTTGATAGAGTTTTTTTAACTAACTTTTAGGACCAGGTCATCTACATACAACACAAATATAAGCATATCAAATTCATCATAATCAAACAAATAATACAAGTTAGGACCTGCAATAGTCTTAGTGATGCCCATAATATGTAAGTACTCGTCGAAAAAACAAAGTATCTTCAAAATTTGTTTTGTTGCACATACAATTAGTTTATGTTTGGACCCTCACAACCTAGTGTGCTCTTTAGAAGCTAGAGTGATGCACGTTCAAGTTATTAAAATTTAACACATATCAATCCTTTTTGTCCTGTTTTTGGGAGGCGCTACATTAATTGTGGGTGTTGAATGCTCATCACATTGAACACCCTCCTCATTATTTTTGTCTCCCATTTGTTGAAATTCAATAATGGTTTCCTACCAAGGTTCAAGAATGACTATTGGATGATTTTGTGCAACAAGCAAATCATCATGTGCTTGTATCTCCTCCCCATGCTCACTCCTAAATGTTTCACCTGATTCCTATACAAAACACACTTTAACTTGTTATAATAACATTAAAACCTCCAATTGATTTATTGCATTATCCATATAATATTATAAACAACTAACCTCAAATCCATAACCAGTAATTATTTTTTCCCCTCGACTTATCATGTGTTGGCGAAGACCTTGGGAACCATGTAATACAACATATTTTAGGTCTTCCTCTGAAGCTTCCTTTTGAAACTGGTGAACTTACATTAACAAAGATAATCATATCTATAAGGTAAAATAACTAATAAGATACAATTAACTCAACGTGCCCATGGTTACTTTGCCTAAAATAGAAAATATAATAGATGGAAATATCACTTACCATACCACGACGAATACTATTATATCCACCAGAGCCTAATTTGTGAGATCCAATTTTTGACACCCTAGCTTGGGTTGCTTTTCTTGTATCTCGTAGGCATCTCTTAGCTCCTCCTTGTGCAGATGGCGTATAGTTTGGATTTTTTAGGACTTTCCTCTTAAACTTGGCATCTTTCATAAGTTCATTCCATGTCACTTGTTCTGTGATCCAAGTTGGACGTGGATACATCAAGTTTTTTGTCAACTTTGTCCTTAAATTGGAAGTCTTTGAGTGCATGTATTTACTTGCAATCTGTAAAATAAGTTCCTTATCAAATCCAGGATTACCAAATGCTATTACTACATCTTTAAATAGTTCCTCTTTTTTGGCATTAGCTTGTTTCTTCCAATCCGTTTGGATGGTATTTCCAAATAATTGTTCTGCACGACAAAAAATAAAGTGATAAAATTTCAGCCTTGTTTCATCCTTCAAGACATTTCCTTCTAAAGTGAGCAATATTGTAACTTCTTGCATTCCTTTTGTGGTCACCGATGACATTGTTGTAGTCTTGCGGATTGAGGAAGGTTCCCTTATAGATACATTAGGCACCGTGTCACTTACTTCCTGCATTTACAATGAAATTGTGGAACTATTAAGAACCCAACCAAAATATGAAACTATTTTTCATATCTAAAATAATGATCCTAAACATAACAAATGAAATTATAAAAAAAATAAAATAATTTTACCTGTTGATCTCTTACAGGAGCTACACTCTCCAACAATGACATTTCCCATAACTGAATTTGTTCAATTATTTCTTGTCTAATTTGAACATTTGCAGGAATATCTAGTAGGAGCCTTAACATTCTTGTTTGTGAGTCTATAAGACTCCTCAAAGAAACTTGTTATGGTCCTGGTGGGAGAATGCTGACTAGACCCACACTTGATGTAGAGGGCATGTTATGGGGTTCTGGTCTAGGTGTAGATGGCATAACATGACCCTCTATACCAACAGATTGTATACGTGTTGGAGTCACCCTAGAAACATCCTGTGAGGCACAAATATAAATAATAAGATGGAATAACAGATGAATAATGTTGAAATATGTAACTAGGTTCAGTCTTCATAATGACATATCTAATCATAATTCTATGTAATTTATGTAAAAAAAGGAAAAAGACAATTATTTTTGTTATGACTGAGGCATGGGTTTCATGAACACATGAAGAAGCAAGTCCCATTATAGAATGACAATATCTCGGAAGACTCATTAAAATAAGGTCATGAAGGTGGCAAATGATCAATGAAATGTATAGTAAAGTTGCAAATAATCATGGCAACCAAAATACTAATCAGTACAGATAGGTGTCCACGAAGTATGTATAATAATTTCCTTTTAAAGGGTGCATCATAAAATGTAGTAGGGTTGAATTTATGGGTTTATATTTTAAGAAATACCCTCGTATTTAGAAACCTTAATCTTAAGGTATTTGTTCCCTATGATTTCATTTCTAGGGCATGGGATAAACTCTAGAATGACATAAAGGGAAAAGAGTATGATCTAAGGTTTGACTTTAAGAAACCCTAAAAATGCCTCTTGATTACATAAAAACCCTAAAAAAGTAACTTGACATCATGTTTTGGAATAACATATTGCTTGGGTTACTTGTTAAAATAGTATTGTATGTACAAGAAAAAAAAACAGATGGGGTGATCCATTTGAAGGCATGATGTAGCTATTTGTAACACCTCATAAATCATGGAGTCGTTGTGCAAAAACTTTATTAAATATATGCCCTAGATTTCTCAACAAATAACATAATCAAACTCACATAAATAAATGGTTGAATCTTACATCTTGCATAACATTAGATGTATATGGGGGAATTAATGATCCCTACATGCCAACATTGGTTGTATTGAGGGGCATAAATGAATCCTGCATGCCAACAAAATGTACGCTTAGTAAAAACACAAATATTAATAAATATATATAGTGAAATAAGTTAACTAAATGCACAAAATATTGATCAAGTTTTACAACTATCATTACCTTAGATTTTGTATAAGGTGTTATAGGGGTTGGAATGACTTTAGCGATTGCCTGCATTCCACAAACATAAATTAGCATACTTCAATAAGGAATATAAGATAATTGAACATATAAAAGACAATATTCAAGCTTACCTCCTGCATCATCATAGCAGCGTCTTGCCCTCATGCATTTGTTAACATTTCCATAAAAGTAGTGAATATCATTGAATCCCCCATAGTAGCATCGGTAACACCCATGGGTTTTGTGGCCATGGTTTCGTGGAAAGCCTGAGGTTCATAGAGGGAACCACCATGGACCCCACTGCCCCTTGCAAAATGGACTCGATCTCAACTCTAAACTGCGTCCAATAAAATGAAACAGGTCTGGATCCCTTAGGCAAAATGCCTTCTCCATCTTAGCCATAGAATACATAATTCTGATCCAACGGTCATCAGGGATATCATAAGGATGAAAAGCGCAGAGGTTAACCGTGCAATGAGAGCAGTTTTCTCTCATCTCTCGATGCCATATGTTACCCACTGAGTGGAATCGCATGTGCCTACCAAAATACCATATACCATCTAAGTCCAACGCAAAATACCACTTATGGTATTGTTTCGAGGTTTCACATAAAAGTCAGAACATTCCCGCAGACCTTGCTGAGCCTTCCACCTGAAGTCGCTAACAGAGACCCGCCGAGCCAAATACACTCAGGCAATCTGTTCTGTGTCACTACCCAACTTGAAATCTTCATCATTCATTCGAAAGTGAACAAATTTGTGGAGAGAAACCATATCCCAAAGTCGTGGAAGAATTAGGTGATATCAACCTCACTCCTGTCTCCTAAATCCCTTCAATCGGCATTATTCATCCACAAATCCCAATATTTGGTTGTCAGGATGAAACAATCCTCTCGCAATTTCCCTTCAAGTAACAACTCTGATTCTTGCTGAGAATCCTTGTCCTTATTGGCCACACCTTCGTTGGCCAACCGATCTGCAAGCATATTTGCCTTCCTTCTAACATGAACAAATCTAATCTTTTTAAGGGTCTGCAAGTGAGACTGGACATGGTGAAAAACCTATAGAAGCTTCCAGTGCTTCGACACTTTATCTGGAAAAGTTCCATTTTGAATCTTCTTGGCTACTTTGATGATCAAATCTGAATCTTCTTCAATGAAAACGTTCTGTAAATTTTCCTCCAGCAAGATCTCCAAGTATTGATCTAATGCTAGAAGTTCAGCCATGTAATTGGTACCCTTTTCCAAGTGGCCATGGAAGATATATTTTGTGTGCCCCTGAGGATCTTTTATAGCACCCCGAAAGCCAACATCCCCTGAATTTCCCTTAGAAGCAACACCAATGTTTACTTTGAAGAAGCCCTGAGGAGGGGGCTACCATCTACTAGCCCCTGTGTCAATTTTTCTCACTTCCTTCCTTATTCCTTAAGGATTGACAGATTGAAGACCCAACTTAATAATAATAATCTCCTCGTGAGGTAGAGGAGGATTTGTGGGAACTGACCTAGAAGCCTTTCAACTATTTCTTTAAGTTGTTTTAAAATTTGATTGATTATGTGTTGTGGCTTGCTAGCTTTATTTATGAAGATCCGCCTATTGCGTTCTTTCCAAACATTCCAAATGACAAAGCCTGGTGCTAGCATCTAGGCTTTGTTGATGATCTCATTCTCTAAGAAGTGCTTCCTCCTATTTTTCAGAGAGTTGGATATGCTGAGACTGTCCCTGTCAGTTTGTCTAAAGCTTGAGGCCACCCAATCCCACACCTTAACAGAAAAAGAACAAAGGTTGAGAAAGTGTTCAATCGTTTCCTCATGTGAGCCACATAGGTAACATTTGGAAGGGCCACTGAAGCCATTCTTGAAGAGGTTTTCCCAAGTTAGGATCTTTCTTTGGTGCACAATCCAGATAAATAACTTTATTTTCATCTAGTGAGGAGTTTGCCAAAGCTCCTTATAAACTTTATCAACATTTACAAAGTTGAATAGTGTGATTGCTTGTTTTGCCTCTTTGAGGTTAAAGTTACCTTCATTATTCTTCCCCCATCTTAATTGGTTGTGTGAGGAGGAGACCAAAATTCGTCTTTCTTTTAAGTCCATGGTAAGAGCCTCTTCCATGGCCTTCAAAGGAATTTCCTCACTGTAACTTAGTTCCTTCCACTTCCTCCATTTTTCATTGTTCGTTCCCTGATCTTCGAAATATTTTACAAATAATAGGCCTTTACTATTTGTGTCTCTTTTGAGGGCTGCCAGGTGAATCTTGTTAAGGATGGGTTCTTGTTTGCCAGCTGTCCTCCTAGAATCGAGCTCGGTCCCCCCCCTATGATTTGCTAAAAACAATGTTGTTGAACAATGCTTTTGTTCTCCCAAGCAAGGTTCCATATGTGTGTGCCTCTAATTTGTCCTGTCATTCTAATAAGATCCTTTTCCTTCCAGTGCTTTGCGTACTTTTGTTTCCAAAGCTTAGCCTAGGGGGCATTCGGCTCCTTGATCCATCGCCACCAAAGCTTAACTCCCGAAAATTTACTAAGAGTTTCTGGATCATGCAGCCCCAAGCCACCATGGCTTTTGAGCTTACAAAGCTTGTCGTAGGCAATTAAAGCCCACTTTTCTTCCTCTTCCCCTCTACCCCACAGTAAGTCCTTTTGAATGTTCCTTATCTACTGCTTAATATGTTGAGAAGCAGGGATAGCTATAAACATGAAAATGGGAATGGCTTGCAAGACCACCTGAGTGAGCACAAGTCGGCCTATTAAGTTTAAGGATTTGCATGTCCATTTTCTGATTTTGTCTTGAAGTGTATTTAAAATTGGTTCCCATATTTGCTTGCTGAGAGGTTTATCAGTAAGGGGAATGCCAAGATTTTTGGAAGGTAATTGTTCCATTTGAAAACAAAGAATCCTGATAATGTTTGTTTGTATAGCAATATTAGTGTTAAAGAAAAAAACTTTGGACTTGTTTAGGCTTACCTCTATACCTACTGCCATAGAAAATTCGTTTAAGATATCTTTGATTGCCCTTGCTTCCCTAACTGTGGGTATGCCCTACAGCATAGTATCATCCACAAATTGTTGATGAGTATTAGCCTCTACATCCGAGGTGAGCTTGATCCCCTGAATTCAACCTTCAACATTTTCCATTTCGATTGCCCTACCTAGCCCTTCCATCATGAGGACAAAGAGGAAAGGGGAGAGAAGATTGCCTTGTCTGAGCCCTCTAGAAGGTGTGAAGGTATTTGAAGGAGCTCCATTAAGTAGAATGGAAAAAATGGTTGTGGTGATTAGTGCCATAACCCATCTTATCCAATTTTGGTCAAAGCCATATGCTTTCAAAGTAGCTCTGATATAAGACCAGCTGAGTTTGTCATGGGCTTTCGCAATGTCCAATAGAATAATGATGCTTGCCTCCTTGTTGCTTTTGAGAGAGTGTACCACCTCGTATGCCTGGATGATGTTGTTAAGGATTTGTCATTCCTCTACATAGCCTGTTTTCTCTTCCAAGATCAGGGAAGGTAGTAGGGGCTTGAGTCTGTTGGCTATCACCTTGGAGATGATTTTATAAACCAAATTACATAAGGCTATGGGTCTAAATCCATTGGGAGTCAAAAAAGTTTCCTTTCTTGGGATTAAATCTATGAAGGATGCATTTAGTTCTTTTAGAACCTTTTCGTATTTTCTTGAGTCCTCCACAATTTTGAGGATGTCCCGTTTGACTATATCCCAGCAGGCTTTGAAGAAATCAACATTGAATCCATCTGGGCTTGGTGCTTTTCCACTTTGAATTTCCTTGATCACTTCACTGACCTCCTCTTCCAAGACCGGCCTATTGAGATTATGGTTGTCCTCTCTAGTGACTAACTTGGGAATGTACTGGGTGAACTGATTAATGAACCTAGATCTATCCTCCATTGGATCCTCTGGAATATTAGAAAAGTGTTGTACTGGATTTGATTCCATGTCCTTGTGGGAGACAAGCTCAACACCCTAAGAATCCTTAATCTTTGTGATTATGTTATGTGCCCTGTGGGCCATAGTGGACTTGTGGAAGAACTTAGTGTTTCTTTCTCCCTCCTTGATCCATTGAATCCTAAATTTATGTCGCTAGAAAGTTTCCTCTTGTAGGCATCGCTCCTCCCCTTCTTCCTGCAATGAGTTGGTTAGTTTTTTCCTCTCTTCATTGAAGCCCTCTATGATATTGATCTGATTGATATTCTAGAATTTCTATTCAGTCTCAATTCTACCCCTTAGGATATCACCAAATTCCTTTTTGTTCCAAGATTTATGTTTGGATTTAATATATTTCAGTCTCTACCGGAGCATGTACATCTTAGTACCCTGGATATTCTGATCCTCTTTCCACCATTTGTCAATGTTACTAGTGAATTTGGGGTGTGAGAGCTAGGCATTCTCAAATCTGAAGGGCTTGTTCCTCGGAGTGCCTATAAAGGTAGCTTCTAGTTGAACAAGCCAATGATCTGAACCCCCAAAGGGTAGAATGGACGCTGTGATGGCTGGTCCTATGATGAGGAGATCCTTAGAAATGATAAATCTATCAAGTTTTGAAGCCACCTGAGAAGCCCCTCCCCTTTTGTTGTTCAACGTGAAGGTTCCATTTATTGTCTCAGTGTCCACTAGTCCCATGTTCATGATGAAATCTTGGAAGGCTTCAGAGTCTTTGCCTAGCTATCTTGTGCCTCCTTTTTTTCCAAAAGAGATCTTATCATATTGGAATCACCTGAAACTATCCAAGGAATATTAGGATATCATGTTGTTAGATCTTCCAGGCAGGTGAGAATCTTGAGTTTATCTGTGTGCTTCTGAGGTCCATAAACATTTGTTATCATGTATATCTCTTTATCACCTACAGGACTACACACCAAAGATAGATAGTTCCTAGATGCTTCAGCATCCAGGATTCCAAATTTTTCTGGATCCCATAGTGTAAAAATTCCACCTGCCGAGTTATTTGCCTTAACCTCTAAGTACTCATACTTGATTAACCCTTTACTATGAATTTCTTTATTTTCTCCATTGAACATTTGGTCTCCTAAATGAAGATCATATCTTTCTTTTCTTCTATTATTCTATTACTCAGATTCCTTTCTTTCCTTCTACTACCTAAGCCTCTAATGTTCCAAGTTGTGAGCTTCATTAAGAAAGTTTGGTAAAGGAGTAGCTAGTAAGATCTTTCATCTTAGCCGAGTTAATTAGTAGTTTTCCACATTCGTTTACAAGTTCATTCTATCTTTTCCTTCCTCTTTTCCTTCTTGAGTTATTTGGGGATTGTGCCTATAAGTTATCCATCATTTTGAGCCCACTCTACTCCTGGCTTTCATGGTTTCTCTTGACACCAGTTCCCTTCAATTGTGCCCTCCATAAAAAGAGCTCCTGAACTCGGTCATAGTCTTCCTTTGGTAAGAAGTCCACTCGTTTGTTCCTACCCTGTTTTAGAAATAGTTCTAGATCTAGATGTTCCCTGTCTAGAATCTCTTGTAGCTCATGGTCCTTTGTTCCTGCCTCACTTGGAGTCATCTCATTATCTTTATTGATCTCCATGCCACTTGGTATATCCTCCTTCTGTTGGTTGTTTACTGTGATATCCTCCATTTTAGCTTCTGTTTCCTACTCCTTATATGTGTTTTCCCTGTCCTGGACTATCTCCACATTCTCCTCTACTTCCTCTGGGATTTCGAAACTATTGTGTCTTGTATTTATATCTTCACTGCTTTTCTTGTGTAGCCATTTACCCCCTTTCCCTTTGGCCCCAACCTTGGTAAAACCCTCTTGATATCTATCCAAAGAGGTTTTCCCAATGCCTTCCATACTATTTGTTGGGAAGTCTCTAAATGGATGGCCATGTTCATGACATTTGTGGCACCTAAAAGGTATGTGCTCATAGTCCACCATTTGCACCCAATCTTCATCGTATACTTTTAAAATTATTGCTTTCGATAGGGCTCCAGATAGATCCATTTCTACACATATTCAGGCAAAGGAGGTATATTTACCTTCGAGAGTTTGCTTTGATATCTTCAGAATATTCACGAGCTTGTTGCCTATGGTTTTCAAAGATTATAGTAGCTAGTAATCCAAAGGTAGTGAGTATAGTCTAATCCAAACTAGTACAGATGTAAATGTTTCACATTCAAGGACAAAGTTCATCATCCATGGTCGTGTGTAGAGTCCTGCTACAATATAGAAATACAACCCCCCTTCAAACACTCTGTCTTTGTCCTCTAGGTTCGCGAACAGCACTATGAAGAAGCCCTTAGAACCTAGATGTAAATTTATTTCTCCCTTTGGCTTCTAATGGTTTCTAATCCATATGTGTAATTACCTTTCTATTGGCCATAACCCCATGAACTTGCAGATAATCACATGTTCTTTCATATGGTCTCTATGCACTTGAATCGCTGGATCACTCAATATGACCTAGGGTATGATGCTCGATTTAGGTTTGTAGACTCCCTTGGTTCTTGTGGAAGTCATTTTTTTGCTACCGCCTCCCTTCTGGATTTCTTTACTTATTTCCTGTTGATTCCCTTCCTGACCCTAGGGTTCGTTTCTTCCAACTATCTCCTTGCCTTTTGCTTCTGAAATCTTTTACAGCAGTTTTTTGAAATGCTTCCCTCTTGGTTCCTTGCCTCCTTCTGTGACTACCTACCTGTAGGAGGGAGTGGTGTTCCCCCCTGCACGTCCTACCATGGAACCCTAATGCAAAACCCTAGTTTCAACTTTGATCCTCATTCATGTTCCGCTCCTCAAGTTCCAAATCTCCCAAAACATAGATAAAATCACATCTAATTCATATTATACATCTTTACCAATAATAAACTATATCATTTATATTGGTGATCTTAATTTTTTTAAGTAAAATTGATGAAGTTAGGCTACCACTAGGTTCCAAATGAATAAGCCAATATATGGAAGCCAAACCTCAAATCTAAACAAGAATTTTTTGAGAGGTTGGTCATTTTCTTTGGCTTAACTAATGCTCCAACAATGTTCATGAAGATGATATTTTATAGTGGTTCATAAAGTCTTTCATAGTTATATATTTTGATGACATTCATATCTTCAACAGAACCTAGGGAAAAAAAATTGCAAGATATATAGAAATTAATAAAATTTTGCTACTACTCATGAAATCGAACTAAAATCAAGAGATTACAAATTTCCTCTACTATTGTAGAATGGAAGTCACAATTTAGAAACACATGCAATGAAATGCAACCATCAAGAACACAAGAGCACAATGATTTATAGGGGAATTGAACTCGGAAAAACCCCTCCATTGTTTTTCATAAATCAAATGAGAATGAGAATCTATTACAATGTCTTGCTTCAAATATGAAGCACACTCTACAATGTAAACATGTTCTCCTACTAATTGTCCTGCTATGGCCAACACTTAGCAAATTGAAGGCCCCAACTTCCTCTTATTTCCTTGTGCAATTTAGGAGAAATTAGGCTCCTAAATAATGGGGGAATTCCATATTTTCTTGCACAATTGTGAAAGACTTGATGACTTGCATCAATGCCAAACCCATACACTCAACTAGTATACAATTGATAATTACAATGTGCCTTTTCCTCTACTCCAACTAGGTGATTTGAATTTTAGGAATTTCTGGGATATTTTTAGCTGATTGACTAGTTTCACTAAGAGCTCATTGAGTTAACAAATGTTCTACTACCCAACTCACCTTCAACTTACCCAATTAACTACTTGAGCTCAGTTAACGATGTTCAAGTGAAAATAACTAAACTAGATTGCTAAATTTTAACAATCAGTACATGCACAACTCTACTTCTAGCCTATAACTCGAATTTACTGAGCTAACTAGTAGGCCAAGCCATGTCACACAAGTCAACAACAATCAAAATCATCCCACTGATGTGGAAAATCGGATTACTAAAATTTACTAAGGCACAAGTCAAATTTAGCCTTTCTTATTACAATTCCTAACACTTCGTCTTCGCAAGGAAATGATTTTGTGCCACCCTATCCTAAACCTATGGAATTTGAATTTTCCTCCTGAAAATGCCTTTATCAAGATATCAGCATCTTGATCCTCAGTTGGAATGTACTGTAGCATCATAATTATCTTTTGTGCACCATCCTACAAGTGATGGTACCTAATATCAATGTGCTTGGCCCTTCCATAAAATACTAGATTCTTAGAGAGTTTGATACAACTATGATTATCATAATAAATAAGTATCAGATCCATCTCCTAACTTAAAGGATGCACACGTATTTTCCACACCCTTATGGCCTCACATGTTTCTTGGCTTGCATCCATGTACTCAACCTTTGTTGATTTGAGTGCCACAAACCTTTGTTTCCGACTATACTAGGAAATAGCTGCAGACCTAGAACTAAAGATAACACCTAAAGTACTTTTCTTGTCTGATGGACTCCTTGCAAAATATGCATCAGTGAAGCCTTGAATATTCTCTCCTTCTATCATCATGTACCATAACTCATACTCGGTTGTGCCTCTGAGGTAACTCAACACATTATTTTTTACATTCCAATATGCTTGGTAGGCCTCACCATGGCTTGACTCCACTGATAACTTGCTTAACATATGTCAAGCCTTGTGTTCACTAGATACATCAAGAATCCCACAAGTGGTCTATAAATGGCAACATCTACTACCTCTCCTAAAGACGCACTCTGCTTCCTCTAGTTTGTAGCTAAAGGAGTGTCTATAGGCTTGGAGTTATCCATGTGAAACCTCTAAAGTATTTCTTAGGAATACTTCCCCTTACTCAAAAACAACTCATAATCACCCTACCATAATTCCAACTCAAGTAAGTAATGCACCAAAACCATGTCTTTCATCTCGAATTCTCTTACAAGTTCCTCCTTGCAAGAGTGGATCAACTATTCATACCCTATAAGTATCAAGTAATCAACCTACAATACCAAGATAAGCAACTTTCCATCTACCACAATGTGATAGAGATTGGCATCTCCTTCACTTTTGGTGAATCCTAATCCACTAACATATGTATCAATATAAGTTTACCATGCTCAAGGCGCCTATTTGAGACTATACAAGGCTCTTTGGTGTCTACACACACGTGTCTCCCTATCATATGTCTCAAATCCCTCTTGCTAATCTATGTAAATTTGTTCCTCAGTAAGACCATTGGGAAAGGTAGTATTCACATCCATATGACGGATATTCCACCCCATCTGTGTAGCTAATGCTAGAATGGTTTTTATCGAGGAATATATTTCCATAAGGGAAAAAATTTCCTCATAGTCCACTCACGGGGCATTTACTGAGTCAACAATACCATACCACATGCATTCATATTGGGGGATATATATTGAGTAAAATATGATATAATATATTGAGCATATAATAGGGGGAAAGGGTTTTTATATTGGTAGGTATAAGAAATGGTGCTCAAAGTTAATGTGAAAATATAAAGGGGTATAAAAATGTTAATGAAAAAATGGATACATACAAAATATAGTAGAAGTAGGGGTTTTTTTAATTGGGAACTTTTATTAGGTTTGTATTGGTAGGGGGTTAGATAATGTGATTTTCAGAGGTATTTTCTAATATGTATTCAAATTAAGGGTATTGTTTAGTATTAAATGAATGCCTGTGTTTAGTGGGATACTTAGCTCTTTCTCTAAATATCATCTCATAGCCTTCTCCTCATGGAATTCAACATCTCGCCCCACTACTATCACCATGAGTGAGGGAATATACACCTGGTAGTTATGTGGTGTCTTTGTGTATCCTAAAAAACCTCTTGTCTCAATTGGAGGCTCAAATTTCTTCCTATTATCCTTAGAGACATGAAAATACATAATAGCTCCAAAAATTTTAAAATGAGATACATCTTTCTTCCTCCTAGAGAAAGACTCTTCAGGTGTGATCATGCCAAGTATTCTATGAGGGCTCCTGTTCTAAAAATTAACTATGGTGTTGAATTCCTCTACCTGTAGATGTAATGGAATCCCTTCATCATGCAACATGACTCTTACTGCTCCCACTATGCTCCTATTTTTCCTTTCAGCCACCCCATTTTCTTGTGGGCTATGACGTGTTAGTAGCTCTCTTCTAATACCCTATTTGGCAAAAAGATCCTTGAAGGTGTTGTTGGGTTGTGTTATATTATTTCCATGACTAGCTCACGTAGTTAAACGGGGGAGGGGTTAGAAAGGGGGTGGAGCCCCCCATTTGTTGTGCCGATTGCGTAGCGGGGGGATTCACAGGGGGTTTGAGGGTTGCGAGTAACCCCTCTCTACAATGTTCGAGGTAGCGCCCTAGAAAATTTTGGTTTTGGACCCTATATTAGGTTGGGCGGACCTACTTATGGTTTTGTGCATGTTTTTCACACATGGTTTTGGTTGCGACGGTTTTCGATCCATGGTTTTGGATGAAATAGTTTTTAGTCCATGCTATTGGATGCTTCAACATGTATAAATATGTATTGCAACATTGAAAGGAACTTAATGAAAAATCAAGCTAGTAGTCCCGGTTTTAGGATCCAAGGGAAACTCTTTGTGTATATGTGTTTTATGTGTTATGGTCTCGCATTGTTTATTTTCTTTGTTTTAGAATTCATATGCAGGTAATTTTTGTACGGGGTTAAAACCTACATTTGGTGTCAGAGTTGTTTTGGCTTCTAGAGGATGCCTTTGCTGCAAAGGGGTTTCGCTCTGGAATTTGGTAGACCTTGCTCAGTGGGAGATCTGGAGGATCGATTCTAGTGGTGAAAGAAGATGGCGAGCAGTGGAAAGATAAAGATCGAGAAATATAATGGTCAGATTTTTGAGTTATGGAAACTCAAGATAGAGGATCTGTTGGTGGATAAAGATCAGCGGATAGGGGTAGATCCAAGTACTAAACCAATAGGAGTGTCCGATGAAGAATGGAAGAAGTTGGATCAAAAGTCAAAGAGCACAATACGATTATGTGTCTCAGATTCAGTATTATTGAATGTATTAGGGGAAGCTACGATGATGGCTTTGTGGGACAAGTTAGGGACTTTACACCAATCTAAGTCTCTGGTGAATAAATTGTTCCTATGGAAAAAGCTGTAT
Source organism: Pinus taeda (assembly GCA_000404065.3). Taxonomy (NCBI): domain Eukaryota; kingdom Viridiplantae; phylum Streptophyta; class Pinopsida; order Pinales; family Pinaceae; genus Pinus; species Pinus taeda. The sequence continues at coordinate 124,648 of APFE030507406.1, read as the reverse complement.
AACCTGAGGATGAAAGACGAAGACTCGATGGCAGAGCATCAGAACACATTTAATATTGTGGTAAGTTAGTTATATCTATTGATATTAAAATTTCAGATGAAGATAAGTGCATCAATTTGTTGTGTTCTCTACCAGATCTGTGGGATAGTCTAGTTGTTGCAATAGGTAGCAATTCAACTGCCTTGTAGTTTGATGAAATAGTCTCATCCTTGCTAATGGAGGAAATGACATGGAAAAATATGGAGAGCCAAAATGGTGATTCCTTGTTTGTACGAGGACGGTCCCAGAACATAAATAAAAATAAGTCATCGAGTGGGAGGTCTAAATCTAGAGGGAGATTTAAATCTCCAGGAAAACCTGTAAAGGTGGTGTGCTGGAAATGTGGAAAGGAAGGGCACTACAAAAGGGACTGTAAATCAAAATCTCCTAATAAAGGAAAGGGATCTGATGATGCTCCTTCTACAGAGGTGAAAACCACCTCATATTAAGGTGGGGATGTGTACTTGTATTCTTCAAGTACACATGTAGATCACGAGGCATGGTTGATTGACTTAGGTGCATCCTTTCACTTCACACACCATAGAGAGTGATTCTGTGAGTATGAGAAATATGATGGTGGTGATGTCTTCTTACAGGATGATAGGAAGGCTAGAATAATTGGTCGCGGAAAAGTAAAGTTGAAGTTGCAAGGTGGAAGGGTTAGAACACTTTTGAGTGTTCTGCATATTCTTGCATTAGCCAGAAATCTGATTTCTCTAAGCAAGTTGGATGATGTAGGTATAAAAACAATGTTCGAGAAGGATAGCTGCAAAATGGTTCGGGGGGGAATTGGTATTGATGAGAGGAATTTGAATTGGAACTTTGTACATGGTTCAAGGTAGCACTGTCGTTGATGGGTGTAACAGTTCTGTAGTTCCTGAAAGTGGAGCAGAAAATATAGTGATCTCTTGAGAGAAGACCATGTTGTGGCATCAAAGGCTTGGACATATTAGAGAGAAGGGCCTTCGAATACTTCATGGTAAAGATATGGTAGAAGGTATGAGTAATATCTCCCTGCATTTTGATTTCTGTGAAAATTGTGTACATGGGAAGCAAAATCGGGTGAGTTTCCCCTCTTGTGGTAAGAGGGAAAAATAGATATTAGAGCTTGTGAATAGTGATTTGTTTGGACCTGTGAAGGTTCCATCACTTGGTATGTTTGTGTACTATGTGTTCATTACACATAACTTCTCAAGGAATACGTGGATATATTTCCTTGAGAAGAATTCTGAAGTCTTTGATAGGTTTAAAGAATTTAAGGCTCTGGTGGAAAACCATACAGAGAAGAAGATAAAGGTTCTAAGGATAGATAATGGTGGAGAGTTTTGCAGTAATGAATTTGAAGAATTATGTAAGAAGTGTGGTATAGCATGGCAGAAGACTACTTCATACACAACTGAGCAAAATGGAGTTGCAGAAAGAATGAATAAGAAGTTGATCGAAAGGGCAAGAAGCATGCTCATTGGTTCCAGGTTAGGACAAGAATTCTAGGTAGAGGTGGTGGAGATAACATGTTACCTAGTCAACAGATCACCTTCTTCAGCGTTGGAGGATAAGACTCCACAAGAGGTATGGACTAGTAAGAAACCCTCTCTTTCACATCTGAGGGTATTTGGATGTGATGCATATGTACATGTTCCAAAGGAGAAATGAACCAAGTTGGATAGTAAATATGAAAAGTGCATCTTTATTAGGTATAAGGATGGTTTAAAGGGTTATAAGCTTTGGAACCTAGTAACAAGGAATGTTGTGTACAACCAAGATGTGGTGTTAAGAGAGGTAAACGATGTTATTAAACTTGAATTCCAACCAAAGGAACCTGAGAAGATAGAATTTGAGCTAAAGGAGGAAGAATCAGACTCTACAATAGAGGAGGAATCAGAAGATGAAGAGCCACAATCTTCAGGGTTGAGAAGATCAGTTCAAGAAAGAAGGCACCAAGAAAGGTATACTCCATTTGCTTTCTATTCAAATGTTGATTTACCTATTACTGATGATGATCCCAGAACTGTGAAGGAAGTAGCAGATTTAGAGGATGGAAAACTCTGGAAAGAGGCCATGGTTGATGGAATGGCATTTTTGCACAAAAATGAGGCTTGGGATCTGGTGGAGTTTCCAGCTAGAAGGAAACCCATTGGCAGCAAATGGGTGTTCAAGAAGAAGAAAAATGCAGAAGGAAAGGTGGAGAAATATAAAGCACTATTGGTAGCAAAAGGTTAATCCCAGATGCTTGGAATTGATTTTGGTGATATTTTTTCTCCTGTATCTAAGATAACTTCTATTAGATTATGTTTATCTATTGTTGTTGCTTCTTATTTTGAGATAGGACAGATGGATGTTAAGACAACATTTCTTCGTGGGGATCTAGAAGAGGAGATCTACATGAAGCAACCTAAAGGATTTGTAGTGGAGGGTAAGAAAGAACTAGTATGCAGGTTAAAGAAGTCTCTGTATGGGTTTAAAAAGTCACCAAAGATGTGGTATCAGAAATTTGATACATTTATATGGGGACTTGGCTTCACCAGAAGCAAAGCAGATCATTGTGTGTATTTTAAATTAGTTGTATTTGGTGATTGTGTTATTTATCTGGTTTTGTATGTGGATGATATGTTGTTGGTTGGAAATGACAAAGAATTTATCCAGGATTTGAAGACCCATTTGTCCTCCAAATTCGACATGAAAGTTCTTGGTGCTTCAAACTATATTTTTAGCATGGAAATTAAAAGAGATTGGACAAAGAGGAAGCTCTGGTTAGACCAAAGGAAGTATGTCGAGACAATATTGCAGAGGTTTAATATGCAGGATAGTAAACCGGTGAATGCTCCTATTCCTATAGTTGTAAATTTATTTGCTGAACAATGTCCCAAGACACAAGAAGAGGAGGAGGCCATGTTCCGTGTTCCATATGCAAGTGCAGTTAGTAGCCTGATGTATGTAATGGTCTATAGTAAACCAAACATTGCACATGCAGTGAGAGTATTGAGCAGGTTTATGTCAAAACCAGGGAAGGAGCACTGGACAACAGTGAAGGAGGTTTTTAGGTATTTGTGTGGCACTAGCGATTATGGTTTGTGCTACCAAGGAAGACCAGGATTGGATAGAGTGTTGGATATTCATGGCTTTATTGATGTAGACTGGGTCGGAGATCTGGATCAGAGAAGATTTATAGGTGCAATTAGTTGTCTGAGTAAGAAAAAATCTGTAGTGGCACTATCAACTACAGAGGTAGAATACATGGCAGCCACTCATGTAGAAAAGAAGCAGTTTGGTTGCGAACATTGTGTTCAAGTATGGGGTTAGTACAGGGAGATATAAGGATAGACTGTGACAGCCAAAGTGCAATTTTCTTGGCTAAGAACCCTACATATTATTCAAAGACAAAGCACATTGATGTTCAGTATCACTTTGTGAGGGATATGATAGAATACAAAAAGGTGTTGCTGGTAA
>APFE030507406.1:105142-121152 GCA_000404065.3 Pinus taeda | reverse complement strand
ACAAAAAGGTGTTGCTGGTAAAGGTGGACACTTTGAAGAATATTGCAAATGCATTGACAAAATCTATGAGCTCTGAGAAGTTCTCTTGGTGTAGAGAAACAATGGGCGTTGCAGGGCTGGATAAATGACTAGGCTCTCTTGTGGCCCCCTGTGGAAAGAAAACAACAAGTGGGAGAATGTTGGGTTGTGTTATATTCTTTCCATGACTAGCCCACGTAGTTAATCAAGGGGGCTGGAGCACCCCCATTGTTGTGCTGATTATGCAACAGGGGGATTCACAGGGGGTTTTGGACACGATGGTTTACGGTCCATGGTATTGGATGCTTCAGCATGTATAAATATGTATTGTAACATTGAAAGGGACATAATGAAAAATCAAGTTAGTCCCTATTTTGGGATCTAGGGGAAAATCTCTGTGTATATGTGTTTTATGTGTTATCCTCTCGCATTGTTTATTTTCTGTGTTTTAGAATTCATATGCAAGTAATTTATGTATGGGGTTAAAACCTACAGGTGTTAGAAACAAATTCTCCTCCATTTTTGCTTCCTAAGGATTTCAAGTTTTGACCAGTATCCTTTTCAACCAATGATTTGAATTCAACAAATTTTGAGAAAACTTCATCTTTCTTCTACATGAAGAAGATCCATCATTTTCTAAAAAGTCATCAACAAAAATCACATAATACATGTGTTTTGTTGTAGAGGCTATAGAAAATGGTCCACATACATCAGAGTCGACTCGCTCCAAGATTTCTCTAGCTCTACTATCTTGGCCCTAGAAGGTGGATTAGACATATTTCGCCAATGTGAATCCATAGTAGACATCATGTTTGTCAAGAATACATTTTGGGAGACCAGTGGTAATTTGTTGCACGATTTTTAAGACACCATGGTGTAAGTGTCCCATGCACTTGTGCCTAAGTTATACAATATCTTGACTCTACACATTTTCTTCCTTGTTACTAAGTGCAACGCAAGCTTCGACCTCATGTTTGTAGATATTTTTCACTCCAACTTCAATGTGTTTCACTTTCCCGGTAGCTACATGTCTGAAAAAGGCTTTGCCCTTAGTGAAAATAACATCATAGCCTCTATTCTCCAATACAAGTACAAAAATATGGTTCTTCTTCATCCTAGGTACATACATAACATATTTTAGATGAAGATGGGAACGTAGCTCCATCCTAAAGATTGTAGTTCCAATTCCTTTGGTATTGTCCCTCCCATCATCACCAAGTTCTATGTGCATCTATAGATCGTTCTACTCTAGGCTAATAAATTTTTTTTTTCATCTTGTCGTACGGAATGGGGCACTTGAATCTAGATACCATATAATCCCCATTACTGTGCTCACCATGCATGCAATCAACGTGAAGTCTAATTTTAATTGCGAAGCAAGTGCTTCACCTCTTGCTCCTCTAAATGACTTCTTGTGCGGACGCTTTGTTGCATAGTGCTTATATTCATGGAAGTGAAAACATTTTATCTTTCTTAGGTCATTCTTCTTGCCATTGTTCTAGAAAAACTCTGGCTTGCTTTGCGCCTTCATTCCCTTCCCAACCAAGGAAATTTTTTCTTCATCCATAGCTTTGGAAGTTACTCCATCTCTAATATTCCTCCTGATTTCTTCCTCCACCAAATCGGACCAAATTCTCTCCAAATTTCCCAATTTGTGCCTTCCATTTGTAGAGTCTTGGTGCTTCTGCCAAGATTTTGGAAGGCATAGGAGTGTTAGGCTCATCAACTCCAAATATGGAATATTTTCTCCAAATCCTCCAAGATCTCCTGACACCGAGTGAATATGGAGAGGTAACATGGAATGGTATCATTTTTCTGCATGCAGATAATACTGAGCTTGTCCCTCAATGCTAATTTGATGAAATCACTCGTATTTTTAAATAATTCAATGAGGGTCTTCCACAAATAAAATGAAGTCCCATTGCCATGTAAATTTGACACTATGTTGTCTCTCATACCCTTTAGGATGATCGTCCTATATTTTTCAGTATCCTTCTTCCACTATCCAAGATCTTCTATATCTGATGTTCCTAGTTGTGGAATGTTATTTTTGGTGTACTTTAGCACTCCATTGTCATTGAGTAAAACTTCCATCATGCCCTTACAAGATATGAAATTCAAGGTTCCCTCTAGGTCATACTCTAATATCAATCTATTGAAAGACATTTTCCTACACTAAAGAAAATTTCTTCACTGAATCGGCAAATCAAAATATCCGAACGAGAAGATATATTACCTATTTTCTAGTGTGATTTATACTTTGATACCATATAGAAAATAATAGAAATATTTTACTACTAATGAAATCAAACTAAAATCAAGATATTACAAATTTACTCTACTATTTTGCGGAATGGAAATCAGAATTTAGAAACACATACAATGACATGCAACCATCAAAACCACAATAACATGGTGATTTATAGGGGAAATCAACTGGTTAAAAACCCTCCATTGCTTTTCATTAATTCGATGAGAATGAGAAACTATTACAATGTCTTGCTTCGAATATGAAGCACACCTTGTATTGTAAACTGATTCTCATTGTCACTGTCCTACTCTAGCCATGAATTAGCTAATCCAAGGCCCCAACTTCCCCCTATTTATTTGTGCAATTTGAGAGATATTAAGCTCCTAAATAATAGGGGAATTCTATATTTCTTTATGCAATTGCCAAGGACTTGATCACCTACATCAATGCCAAGGTTGTACACTCAACTAGTATATACTTGATAACTAAAATGTGCCTTTTCCTCCACTCCAGCTAAGAAATTTGAATTCCATGCATGTATAGGATATTTTTAGTTGATTAACTAGTTTAACTAAGAGATCATTGAGTTAGCAATAGTTCTACTACTCAACTAACTGAATTAATTACTTGAACTCAGTTAATTGAGTTCAAATGAAAATAATTGAACTAGATTTCTAAATTTTAGCAAAAATTACATGCAAAAATCAACTTCTATCTTATATCTCAAATTTACTAAGCTAAATATGAGATAAGGCCATGTCACAAAAGTTAACTGCAATCCAAGTCATCTTGTTGATGTGGAAATTCGAATTACTAATTTTGACTGAGGAACGAGTCAAATTTTCCCTTTCTTGCTATAATTTATAAAAATATATTCAATAGGTCCCTAATCCCTTGTGACAACATAATTTTTCTACCAATATGGATAATACTCATTTCTCATGGATAGATTTCAGTATTTGTGATAAATTGTGGATGAACATGGGGTCTATGTGGACCCAACCAAGGTCCAAGACAATCATAATTGGCTATTCCTAATGAATTTTATAAAATATTTATATCATTTTGGGCCTTAATAACTTCTACGGAAGGCTTGTGTCGGGGTTTTCCCATATCACGTCTCCTTTAAATAAAGTAAACATGGGTGGAGAAAGAATGATTTTTTTCCTGGTTTCAATCACAATAGAAAGAATTTTATGATCTAAAACACTTCCTTTACTCTACAACAAGCATCACATTTATATACCTTCAACAAATAGTTAAGATTGAGAGGAATTCCTCCACCTATGCTATCGGTGTAGTCCTAACTAAGCAAGGACATCCAATGGCCTATGATAGTGAAAAACTCTCTAATATCTTTTGGAGATATCACACCTATGATAAGGAGATGTACTTCATCATGCAAGAATGCCAATAGTGGAAACATTACATTCTAGGGAAGGAGATGATAATTCACCTTGATCACATTAAACTACAATTCATGTAGACGTAAGGAAAGTTACAAAATGACCACCATAAAAAATGATCCACATACCTGCAATAGATCGATTTCAATATCAAATATAAGAAGGGGAGTACCAATCTTGTTTCCTACTTCCTCAATTGGCCTCTGATTGTTCCTCTAGCTACATTTATAAACTCTTATCAACATAAGGCCTCTATGTAGCCATAATTATACAACATTGACTATGATTTTGTTGCCACACACCTAGTATTAATTATAGGAAAACAAGTTCTTACTTCAACCTCCAAGATGCACTCTTGTGCTAGCTAGGCCACCTTTGTGCTCCTTCAAGTAAATGTGCCAAGATGATATGGGGGACACATTACAATTGGAATACATAACTTTTATGTGGAGAAGATAGTAGCAACACTTTAAAAGTATTTCTACTAGCTAAAGCTTCGACGAGATTTTCACCATTATATCAAATGATGCACTACCTATGTCATTTATAAACGAACCATTGAGAGGTAGGGGTTGTATACATATCTACCCACCTTGAGCAAGCCATGGGTTCAATATCCAAGCATGGGAACAATTTTGTGTTTGTGGTTGTTGAGTAGTTCTCTAAGATGGTTAGTAAGGCACCATGCAAGAATGGTATCATAGTTGAAGCCACTACTAAAATATTCTTTGAGTGTGTTTTGGTTGATAATGGGCTACCAAAGACCATTATTTTAGATAGGTGCAATAGGTTCCTTAGTACCTTCTCTTCTATCCTATGGTCTCTGATGGATACTAAGTTGATAAAGGAACCTCCTTTCATCCCCAAATAGATGGAAAAACATAAATGGTCAATAGGATGATTGTGAATATCTTGAACATGTACAACTTCAAGCATCTATGTAAATGGGATGAAATCCTTTCATATGTTCAACATAGTTATAATACAGGCATCCACAATTTTATTGGATAGTCCTTTCCATGTGTTTTTGGGTTTATGACCATTTTCCCTAACTAATGTATCTACTCCTACCACATCTTCATCAATTATTTCCTCCCATCAAGATAGATAAAGTAGAAAAAATTGTTAAACTAATCCAACACCTGCAACAAGAGGTTCATAATATCCTGCATATAAAATAAAGTCAATTATAGGTAGCAACATGACCAACATAGGGTTCTACACAAGCTTTAGGTGAATGATAAGGTTTCATTACATTTACAAAAATATTGCCTCATATTTCCCCAATAGGAATATAGACCATCTTGACATGGGACTTACCCAATCATAAAGGCCATGGGTGAAAATTTCTCCTAGATTAATAATGACCCCTTTCCTTGGCTTGCACTGAATATTTAATTTGGAGTTTCCTTGACCATTCTTTCCACCTGTGATGGACACCTCAGAGACAAGCAAACAATTCCACCCCATAGAAATAATTAATCATCATATTAAATAGGATACAATTGATTATATTGTGGACACCACGACCAAGAATACTTGATACTAGTACATACAATTCTATCAACTTGTCAAAGTGGGGCATGTTCTTGTCCAAGGAGAGTGGGTCATGAGGAGCCAAATTCAACAAAAGTTTCCCCATCTGATGAGGTAGCTTCACACAGTGGATAGAATTTCTTCCTAAGATGGGAGGACTAATCTATGTGGATATTGGTGATCATTCACCTCTTCTACTAATGCAATGAATCTTCTTCTTCTTGGAAATTTTCTATGGTTTTTTTTGTCCCAAACTTCTAGAGCAATTTTGAACACCAACTGACGTTTTTTCAAAAATTTAAGGGACAAGCGTCTTATGCCCTTAGCATACCCCAACAATAATAAAAATGTGTATTACTCATATATTTCTTTCCAAGCTATTGTGTCCCCTAAATGGATATCGTATGCAAATGTTATGACCCTGGGAAGTTGATGTACCAACTAACAACCTTGGGGCCTGCAAAATTTTTGAAACATCTTCTAAGGTTATGGTCTTGGACCCATTTTTTATGTTAAAATTCCATTCTTTTGACCTTTTGTAATAGCCTTTGAAAATGAATATGGGTTCCATCTCTCACTCTTGAGAGATAAGTACAACAATTCTAGATAGTTCATATTCCACAACAATCTACTATTTCATTTACTAATTGAAGTTTAGTTTCCACCATATTATTGTGATTTCTGTTATATTTCTCTCTATCTATTTTTCATTTCATTTCCGCCCTTTCATTTCATTACTTCTACAACTCAAATCATTATTCCATTAAGTTATGTTTATGGTTAAATGAAGAGTTTTCTCTGTAACTTTGATATACATTGAATTAATTTTAATATGTGTGCGGCTTTTACTAGTAAAGAAAAATATTCAAACCAAACAAAATTGTTTTTAATGTTTTGTGGGATGGAATTTCTATTCACTTTACATAAGTAGCTTGTCAAAGATATATGCTTTGATTGGTATGATAGTACATGAAGATGTGAATCACAATATTATTTTTAATAAATACTCTTATGGTGATTTAAAGAAATTGAAATATTTATATCACCGATACTAACCTAAAAAATTGGATCCCTGATTATAGAGTCCAACCTAGAATCATATTGATTTGAATAGTAGAGTCTAAAATAAATTCCAAAACTAAATCATTGGCCAAATCTCCAAATTAAATTGGTTCAACTACTCGCTCAAAATTGAATCCTCAAAGGAATTTCTTGTATTCTAAAATTCAAGTGTGACATTTCATCCTAGTATAGCCTTCCCAATAGAATTGATATTTCAACCAACATAATTCTATAAGTTGCATCCCATGAAGTTCACTCTTTAGAAATTGAAACTCATGCATCATTCTTTGGGTATTGAAACTCATATCATTAGTGCTATTATAGTTTAGATAAATATTCCGCTTATGAATTTCATTAAGGCTCTTTATAGTGCTTGTACTCATGACCTTAAATCCATGGAACCTAGTGTCCAAAGAATTTGACTCCTAGGTGGAGAATGTTGCATAATATTAGAAAGCTTTTGGAAATAATTTTTCTCAATTGACTAGTTGACCATGCAACTTACCCGAAAAGAGAATAATAAATAAGAGAAAATGGAAGTAAAATAAGTTGTCAAATAAATAATTTCATAGGATAGGGTAGGCACAATTAAGGTGAGAGATCCAATTTCACCAAGTTTGTTATAGAAACAATGAATAGGAGATAAGAATAGAAGAGAAAAATACAATGAATAAATATGAAAGAAAAGAAATATTGGAAAGGAGAAGAAGGTATGTTTTGAATATTTCCATGAAAATGTAGATGGCACAATCTATTTTGAAGATAAATCAAGTCTCAAATCTTCTGAGACTTAGTAATTGGAATTATCACTTAATTTTCCTACATCACTAGGTTTTGTTCTACATAATGCATCACTTGAATTTCCCAGATCACTAAAATTTCTTCTTTAAAATGTGCTATGTCTTCTATACCTTCTAATAATATGATTTCTCTTGTGCAAATTCAATAGCAAGGCCACTCCATTCATATCTTTATAAAAAGTTGAAGCAAGGAAAGATTTCAATAACATAATTATTATGACAATAGTGGATGACGAGAAATGAATGACATCTAAACACACATATGTCCATGTAAATAATTCGACATACCCTTCTTGCTAGAGTGATAGTACTTTTCAATATAATCTTTATTAAATGTCATATTAACTATGAAAGTCTTATCTTCCCAAGGCCTTGTGGATTGACCTAGAATAATAGAAAAGCAAAGGAACTGATGTTTTCCTTAACGTAAATTGATAACGGGATGAAGCCTACCTAGAATATATCGTATGATTCACTCCTTATTTGGATTGAATGCTCCAGTCCTAGCTCCAACTGCTATTATTAGAACCTACATAGTCAAATAACACAAGACAACGATCCATAAAACCTATGTAGCATCATCTAATAATTTTATTCAATAGATCAACATGGTATTCAAATATATGAAACCATAACATCATATATAGGAAAACAAAGAACTCTTTTCATTAATAGAAACAGAGTGAGTTACAACCAAAAATAGTTGTTGATCCTATAAAAGAGATCCACCAAGTTGACTTGTCATTTCATTGTCACAAATTGAACCTCTAATCACCCTAATGCATGGGCATATATCCCTCACATCACAATGTAATAGTAGAATCACTCTCCAATGCTTGGTAGGAGGAGTCAAGGTGAAAAGTCTTTTTCATGAGCTATGAGAGTGTATATATAACAAATGCGGTGAACATTCACCTCCCTTGTGACTCTTGGACCACCCTCATGATTGTTTAACTTCTCTATGACCTTTTGACTCCCTAATTACTTTTCACATTCTATATATGTATATTGGACTTCCACTTTACATTACATTTCATATACATTGAAATTACATAATCCCCAAATGATGTGGCCAATGGTGACATGACACTTCGATAAGATATATCAATACGTTGATGACATGGAAATGTCAAGCCATTCTTTTTGCTTCTACCTTTGAGTCTTCTTGACAGATGGTGTGTGTTCTTCTTCCTCCATCTCGCTTTAGAGTAAGGAGTCTTCAATGTGGTCTTGATTTTTTATCTTTTGTTGTATTCTAGTGTTCCTTTGTCTTCTCGCCTGATGGTCATCTTATATCTTCATATCCATAGGTTCCTTCTAGCATGCTATCCTTCTCCTTTTCCTTCATCATCATCTTGTCATGATAAGATAGAGTATCTACGACTAAAACCACTAATGACATGATGACATTGGGCATTTTATTTTCTAGCTTAATATATCCTCCTAAATTGTAAATGACTCTTACAGTGGTACATAATTGGGATCTTTATACTAGCTAGCCAAGGACATTAAGCGAGAGCCATATTCCATGGAGAATTCCTTTAAAATGCACAAAATCAAATAAAGTTATGGTGTCATTTAACAGAGTTATGTTTTCTAAAGAACAATTTCACGTAGATCATCATTGTTGGAAAACAAATGGAAAAAACATATATTGAATGTGCAGTTGTAACTATCCCTGTAACACTAAATAAATCGGGATATAATGGATTTATGCTACTTGTAATCTTTAAAAGGGGCTTGTTTGGTGTGATTTTAAATTTCTAGTGAAATTCATATTGAAAAGGGGACCATATTCTATTCATACCTCAAGAATTACAAAAGAAAGAAGTCATATGTAGCCATGATTTCACATAATGGTTTGACTCCGAGATCATAATCGAAGAGTGCATATGATTGTCGAATCTTACTAATAAATTGTTGATCATCTCTCAATGTCGTCAACACGTTTTTCGAATTGGTGGTCTCTAATGTATAATTTCATGACCCAAGGGACGTCCCTTTTAATGGTGATTTCATACTCATCAGGTTGAGGTTTAGCATGGAAATGACTAAGGCTTAGGAAAACCACATGTGGCACATAATCTCTAAATTTTTTGGCATGCAGGGACTATCCGTAATTTTTTGGGCATGCACGGACTCTGGTATGCGAGGAATGCAACTGATAGAAATACCAATCATGTGGTCCTACATGATATAGCAAGGCTCTTTAGCCACTAGAAAACCCAAATGGATATGATATCAAATGAAGAGATCAAATGAGGAGTCATCGAGCATTGTGTTAAATATTATAAGTGTTTTATTAATTAATAATTGTTTTTTTTAATCTTTTCATGTTTATGTTTAATAACTAATAATTAGTTGTTTTATTAAGACATGTCATTGTTCAATAGTTTAACAATGAAATTGACTTTAAACAATGGTGTAGTGTGGCATCCCGGAGAGTTCTTCTAAGAGAAAACACCTTAATGTGTAATAACTTAGATTGGAAGTCATTATTCCATAGATTGCCAGCAAGATACTGAAAATCATTATAGAAAAACACTGGAAGTCATTGTTCCATATGTCATTGAAGCTTTAAAGAGAGAAATTTTGAAAATCATTATAGAAAAACACTGCAAGTCATTGTTCCATACGTCATTGAAGCTTTAAAGAGAGAAATTTTGATATGTAAAAGCAAAAAGAATAATATGCAAGTGAAATAAATGACTGCCCAATAATTTAATTATTTAACACATGCAAGTGAAATAGATCGTTGTCCAATTATTACGCCATAAGGCGTTCTTCTATGAAAACAACTCCCTTGCTATCCTCTGTCTGCGCCCTTAGATCTTTTGTTAGATGATTAGATTCTCCTCGTCCTTTGATTTTATTTGCAAACCATTTTCGCAAGGTGGTAATAGATCTGTGGTTAATAAGGCATAGATCCAACAACCTCATCGACAAGGGTTCGTTATGAGCAACAACCCTATTCCATAACTATTCCATTCTAGTTATTCCATAACTCCATTCTGATTCGTTATGGGCGGCAACCCTATTCCATAACTGTTCCATTCTGGTTCGTTATGGGCGGAAACCCTCTTCCATAAATGTTCCATTCCGGTTTTCCCCTGTTAGCTTAAATCAAAATTTGGTGAGACGATCCCATAACAGCGTAGCTTGGGACGGACTCTGCTCAGTGAACATTGTTGGTCTCCCAGCATTGCACCTTGGATGGGACCAAAACATAAATGAGGGATTCAAGTCCAATACGGATGTTTCATGGAGTGTATCTGGGCAGACTGTGGAAGATGTATCAAGAACAATTTTCTTGAATTCTTATTTCGACAAAATCATCAGACTTGACTGGATAGATGTCATGGAACAGATTCTTTGCTGTCAATATGCTTTCTACGGCGAATATCAGAATTATAGACCAGGGGCGAACAAGACCTTCAGACCAATCGAATTCTCAGAGTGCCATGGTCTAATAAAATGTCTGCACATAATATAGGATTGTACTCTTTTCAAAGATTCCTATAGGACGATGAATGGTTATCCTATTGTTGTAAGGAACTAAATTCTGTTAATTACAGGAATTGACAGACTTATACCTTCACAGTGCACATAATATAGGACTGTACTATGTTCAAAGATTCATATAGGTTGATGAATGGTTATCTTATTGTTGTAACTAACTAAATTTTGTTAATTACAGGAATTGACGACTTATACCTTTACAGTGCAGTCAAGAGTAAATGTACTTGAAAACCAATGGATTAAACAAACAAGCCACTCTAACTAGTGACTGTGGCCTTGGAAAAACTAAAATTTTGATGGATCGCTGGTTCATATTTTTTGTACTTTCACTGTACAATTTTCTTCTACGGATAGCGTCGACAACCATCATGGGCAGTTGGACTCCCGTGTAGTTGGAATCGAGTGACAGAAAACCACACAACCAAAGCACAATGGGTTAGCGGCGACGGGTCCCAGCCTCAATCCTGACAGCGTACGGCTTCACAATACCTATTGTTTTAACACATAAGGAGCAAATCTTGATATGGAAAATCTATTATATTTTTAAACTCCTTTTTTCATCATCTATTACACATAATTATTACTATCTATTTAAATAAATTCAAATTTTTACAATCTGTTTAAATAAAATTGAGTTTAAAAAAAATAACAATAAATTAAAAAAATACAGAAATCAAATTGCATTTTCCTTGATTTTTAAATGTTAAATTTAAACTATAGTTACTAACTTCGCTCGAATTTGAGAAAAAAATTAGGATAATTCTACAATTCGATTCGGAAATCGAATAATCCGTTAAATATTCGGTTTGATTCAGTTTACTAGATTAGTAGTTAATGTATGCATGGAAGAAAGTCCACATGAAATGAGTGGTGGCGGGCTCGCAATTGCATAAACTTCCTAATTTTTCTGTTTTTCAATTTTATTGTTGCGGTTTGGAAAGTTAAAGCAATAAAGAATGAATTTGAGCTGAGAAGTCAACGAATCATGTGTAAACATTGAATTTGTTTATAGGAAAAGGAAATTTTATGTCCCTTTTTATTTTTTTATCTTTTAAAGCAATAAGGAATCAATTTGAACTGTGAAGTCAGCCAATCATGTGTAAACATTGTAAACTTAAATTTGTTTATATGAAGAAGAAATTTTATGTAAGTTTTTATTATTTAACTATTTAATTTTTTAAGTTTTATTAATGGTTAAATAAATTTAGATAGAGTTTAAATTGAAGGAAGGATTTTTCATTAATTTTTTGAATTTTGAAAATAAAACAAATTTAAAAAAAAAAAGAGTGAAGTGTAGTTTTCTTTGGGGTGAATTGCTATTTTAAAATTGTTTGTATTAGTTTAAATCTGCATATGGTCATTAGTATTAGAAGAGAAAAACACGCTTAATAATTTTAGATGAGATATAAAATATTTTTTGAAACCTCACTCCAACTAAACCTTAAAGCCCTACTTAATTCCATGGCACCCCACACATTATGCATATGGTCATTAGCATTGAAGGAGAAAAAAATGCTTAATAATTTTAGATGAGACATAAAATATTCTTTGAAACCTCACTCCAACTAAACTTTAAAGCCTTACTTAATTCAATGGCACCCAACATATTACATATTTCTTGTCCTATTTGAGTCCATAATCACTATTAAAAAAAAAAAAAAAAAAAAAAAAAAAAAAAAAAAAAACTTAAACACAATTGTGACAAATTGCTCACTGGATTTAAATATTTTAGTGAGAAGCATTACCACGTTCCTTTGCAACATTTAGTACAATTGCTAGTTTATTTATTTATAGAGAAAAAATACACATAGCCCAAGATACCTTTATGTAAATATCCATCCACACCAGAAAGTCAAATTTAAGGATATTTTTGAAATCTACCATCAATATCTTCAAACAAAATAACAATATATAAAATAGCAATATAAGTACATAGATGTGACTCTCTAGCTCGGAGTCAGATTTAAGGATATATTTAAAATCTACAATCGATATCTTCAAACAAAATAGCAAAATAAAATACTCTAGCTCGACTAAAATCTACAATCGATATCTTCAAACAAAATAGCAAAATAAAATACTCTAGCTCAGCTCAGAGGATTTAAGGATATATTTGAATATTTGAAATCTACAATGGATATCTTCAAACAAAATAGCAAAATAAAATAGCAATATAAGTACGGAGTTGTGACTCTCTAGCTCAGCTGAAATCTACAATGGATATCTTCAAACAAAATAGCAAAATAAAATAGCAATATAAGTACGGAGTTGTGACTCTCTAGCTCAGCTCAGAGAATCTTTTGGGTTTTATTTAAAAAGAGATATTAGCTTTGAGGGAAGATTTAAGGATATATTTGAAATCTACAATCGATATCTTCAAACAAAATAGCAATATAGCAAAATAAAATAGCAATATAAGTACGGAGTTGTGACTCTCTAGCTCAGCCCAGAGAATCTTTTGGGTTTTATTTAAAAAGAGATATTAGCTTTGAGGGAATTGCACAGTGCAGTAAAGTAGTTGGTACTAGAAGTAGTATTGCTCGTAGCGGATCAGTAAAGTAGTTGGTACTAGAAGTAGTATTGCTCGTAGCGGATGGAACAGTCAGTGAATTGAACTTGAGAATTGAACTTGAGCACTAATAGGGGAGAGACTCCTAATGTTGTGTAGGGACGAGTAATTGATATACTACTGGTCCCACCAAACCACCAATAATTGAGACTTTTTAAACCAAAATTTAAACAAAAATAAGTAAAATTATGTATAAATAAGTATTAATTTATGTCCAAAAATCACCCATACATTGACTGGGCCCACAATTGTACTGGGCCCACAACTGTCCATAAATAGTATTTTACTACTTAATACTGCAAAACATATTGACCCAAGTAGAAAATAGCTAAAGCCATAAAGGCTTCCAATCTGATCTATTCTAGAAGTACAAAACAAACAGCAGTCACTTCAATCCCAGAACTGTAACTTTGCATCCCAAATATCCCAAATAAATATGCCTACCTGCACATAACAAAACTTTGCATCCCAAATAAATATGCCTACCTCCACATAACAAAAGGGAAGGGAATGTATGTTAGCATAACTGTTGTGTTGTTCAACAACTAAACAACCTATGTTCAATAAATGACACCCAACCCAATAACATTTAAACCCAATTTGTTCAATAAATGACACCCAGACCTAATAATTGCAATAAATGACACCCATAACTGCAATAAATGACACCTAGCTCACTCTATTTCTCATTAAAAAAGATCAAAGCACATGGATAAAAAAATAACCAACTCCCAACCATTAGATCACATCAAATAAAATCCATACCACACATTCAAAATGAAGCCATTGCAATCCATGTGCATCCATGTCCACCAATTAAATTCAAGTCCCCAAAACTATAAAAGAACTCCACCCATTGTTGAAGTTGCATCTTATGCTTTCAAACTATTCAACAAACTTGAAGACAACATCACAAAACAGTGGCCAATATATTCATAGTTATATGAATTACAACTCATTCTTCTTACAGTTTTGTTTTCATTGTTTTTTTCATTGTTTTCATTTATCAGATTTCTTACATGGTCTGTCTGGCCATAACTGCTAGAAGGATACCTGGATGGTTTCACAAACAGCCATTGAAAGTCGTTGTTCTTACAATTCTGTCCATAGGATTACAGTTACCCTTTTTTATACAGTTACAGTTACCCTTTTTTATACAGTTACAGTTAACCTTTTCTATACAGAGTTTATACAGTTACAGTTAACCTTTTTTATACAGTTATAGTTAACCTTTTTTATACAGAGTTTATGTATGTGTTCTAGCTTATTATGGCTACACTTATTTGATCATCAGCTTCATAGTGATTACAACTTACATATCACAGAGGCTACGTATGTCGTGTTAGTACTGTAGTCACATCTTGTTTAGCTTATAGGAATTGAACCTATTGAAAACAGTTGTATCCATCTAATCAACATCTAATCAACGTCACAGCTTGTTTAGCTTACAGGAATTGAACCTTAGCTTACAGGAATTATTTGATCATCAGCTTCATAGTGATTACAACTTACATATCAGAGAGGTTATGTATGTCGTGTTAGTACTGTAGTCACAGCTTGTTTAGCTTACAGGAATTGAACCTATTGAATACATTCGTATCCATCTAATCAACGCCACAACTTGTTTAGCTTACAGGAATTGAACCTTAGCTTACAGGAATTGAACCTATTGAATACAGTCGTATCCATCTAATCAACACCACAGCTTGTTTAGCTTACAGGAATTGAACCTATTGAATACAGTCATATCCATCTAATCAACCAACTTGGTCATATCTCTGATTACATCTTATGCTTAAAACGTGTTGTTTCTTGTATGTTGAATATGGATATGCTTACCTTATGAACTATGATGAAATGATACAAGCTCTGATCATAGCCTAAGTTGAGTAACTATTTAGTGATACTAATGAAGCCTCCGACTAGTGATAAGGAACATGTATTACTAAGGGTCTGTGTTTCTTACATGTTATGATAGTGTTAATTAGGGATATACCTATACAGATTACTTATAAGTTAGAACAGGTATACTAGTATGATTACAGTCAGAGTACTGGAACTGATGAAACTCGTGTATCTTACTCAATATGTGATCTAGTATGAAGCTAAGTTGTATAAGCTATATAACATAATACATTGAACAAAGGTATGTATCATATTCAATGGATCTCATTCATCTTATCACTAGTAAGCTCTATACACTAAAAATCTCGTATTAGCATCTGAGCATGGTTTCAGTTCACCCTTATCTATGAATGAGCTCGAACAAAGCTCTGTATAATTACATATGTTATATCTATATTAAATCTGAATCTAGTCTATTATGGAGATAACCAACCTGTGATACACATACTTTATCATATCTATACATGTATTTCTTAGGTTAGTATTGATAGGTCAACCTTTAGATGATGTTACTTATAAAATATCTGTGCTATTACTTATGCCGAGTGTAATGAGAATGAGACAAGCAAGTGATTAGGTAAACAAGCATGGTTAGTACATGCTTATTACCTGTATTCCCTAACCTTTAACAGATATAAGGAGAATGACGTAATTCATACATGTTTACATAACTCATTGGTTTAGCTGTATAAAGCTGTTGAAAGTAAATGGAAAATGATATTTGAAACAACTATCATAGAATCTACTTGAATGCATATAAAAGTTGCTAAATTGATGAACTATGGATTTACTTGGAATGACATTTGCAAAATTTTGACACTGCCCTATGAAAGTGAAACATTTACTCTCATTATGAAAACAGTAATATACATGTTGATAATTTCCTGTAATAGAGGAAAAGTATTTTTGCAGAAGTAATAAAGCATAATTTGACATATATTCTA
>APFE030507406.1:81619-97271 GCA_000404065.3 Pinus taeda | reverse complement strand
ACAGTTACTCACCTCAGAGGACTATATAAACCTATTAGTTGAGTCATAAAAAAAAAGAAATTTGAAATGCAAGAATTAAAAAAGAAAAAGAAGGATATAGTCAAGGAGAAGAAGGCAGCAAGGATTGTTGCAGCACAATGTTGATCAGAAGAAAGGATTGAAAGAGATAAAGCAAGGCAAGTTAAGGACCAACAAAAGAAAATGGAAAGACAGGAAAAGGAAAAATGAAAGGCACAACAAATTCTTGAAAAGGAACAAGGGATGATCAACGATACAAGAATAGCTAATGAAACCAGGATTATTTCAAACTCATTGGACTCCATTGTAGCTAATACACCATTATTCCAAGATCTCATAAACATTTAAGTGCCCTACTATCAAACTGAGGGTTTACCCACTTGCCTTGTTCCTACCAGAGCTGGTGTCAATTCTCTATATGCTCATTACGCACCTCCACTTATTGCAGGGATCAATAGTGCAAATGTGAGGTATGGGTAATCAGTACCTCCATGGTTGGAAGCTGCAATTGGAATCAATCATATGGCATCAATCAACCATTTCCTAATCAACCCTTGACTGGTAGGCCAACCTATCTGGCTCAAGAAGGTAACTCGGGGAGTTTTGGCACTCAAGATTCTCAGGGCCATAAGGAATAGGGGTGTCATATGTTTTTGGTTCTAACCACATTATGATGTGGATTTTGGATGGATTGTATCTTTTTCTTGGAACAAAAACATTTTGGCTTACAACACTAGATTGTATATTTTTCATGTCACATAAATATTTTGGCTTACAACACTAGATTGTATCTTTTTCTTGTCCCAAGAAACATTTTGGCTAACAACCTAGTAGTGATTTCTTGTGGCAACCTAACTGTGTCTTGATAAGAGATTTTCAATGGAATATGTCTTTCTGTAAAATATTAATTATTATAAAAATATTTCTATAAGTTACTCTGTGTGCCCTCCCCGCCACGTCAGAAAACCACGCGTAAAAGCACATGGAACCGGTACGACACCTATCCAGCGTGGAGCTCATGTGTTTTCCATCATATCATCACATAAAACTTTGTGTTCGCGCCATTTCACAGGTTTGTTTGGGGTCATTGCTGTGATGTTTGGGAATTCAATAATAACATTTCAAGTGGCATATGAAAAAGGCTAAATACAGAAATCAAATGATGAGACAGTCTTATTATGATTGAGAGCACTCATTATCAAGTTGAGTATGAAAAAGGCTAAATATAGAAATCAATGAGGAGGCAATCTACCTCAAAATAAGTTTTATTAAGTATGAAAAAGCCACTAATAATTTTATTGATTGAGGGGGCACTTGCGAAATTGAGAGCACTCATTATCAAGTTGCATATGAAAAAGGCTAAATACAGAAATCAAATGACTAGACAATCTTATTATGATTGAGAGCACTCATTATCAAGTTGAGTATGAAAAAGGCTAAATACAGAAATCAATGAGGAGGCAGTCTACCTCATAATAAGTTTTATTAAATGTGAAAAAGCCACTAATAATTTTATTCATTGAGGGGACACTTGAGAAATTGAGAGCACTCATTATCAAGTTGCATATGAAAAAGGCTAAATACAGAAATCAAATGACCAAACAATCTTATTATGATTGAGAGCACTCATTATCAAGTTGAGTATGAAAAAGGCTAAATACAGAAATCAATGAGGAGGCAATCTACCTTATAATAAGTTTTATTAAATGTGAAAAACCCACTAATGATTTTATTCATTGAGGGGACACTTGAGAAATTGAGAGCACTCATTATCAAGTTGAGTATGAAAAAGGCTAAATAAGTGGATCGTTATCTAAAGGAACATCATTCAACTTGATAGCTCATGCTTCAACCATAATGCTTACAAAGCAATTTCTACCCATTGTATTCTGTAATAGCTAGTCAGTGAACCCCAAGATAGGCTGGAAACAGAGACTACTTCAAATATTCACACAATGAGTAAACTATTATATCATATACTAATATACATTAGAAATTTGAAGTGAACAACTGAATCAGCGGGTTCTAGGAATAAGTCATATTTTCTCATTTACATGATCCACATCCTTAATTAAATTAAAATGAAAAGTAAGGCCACTGAATTTGCAAGCCACATTCTTGGGAGCAATTGGAGGGATGACATTGTTCACTGGAAGTGAAGGAGGGAGAAGTATCGCTTTGTCCACTCAACTCCGTCACAATCAGATGGAAACCCTGAGACATATACTCTTGATCATCCCGTATTGAAAATTCTTTCGATTTCTATATGTGGTTCAATATTAATATGTCTCGGTTCTTCTACTTAGTGGACAGTTCGCACCTCAATGGCTCAATGGCTAGACAGTTTGAACCTCAATGACTCAATGGCTTTTCATGTGGCCAATAAATTTTGACATCAGATGTTAGGAGAGATGGGTTTGACAATCAACCCATTAATCTTTGGATGATCTTTTCTCTAAGAGCATTTTATACATTGTATTTTTTATGCCTTCAATCTCAACATTGAAGGCATCAAATTTGCAGCACTGTACAAAGCTCTAAAATCACTTATGGCTCGAATAAGTGGACCGTTATCTAAAGGAACATCATTCAACTTGATAGTTCATGCTTCAACCATAATGCTTACAAAGAAATTTCTACCCATTGTATTCTGTAATAGTTAGTCAGTGAACCCCAAGATGGGCTGGAAACAGAGAGTACTTCAGATATTCACACAATGACTAAACTATTATATCATATACTAATATACATTAGAACTTTGAAGTGAACAACTGAATCAGCGGGGCCTAGGAATAAGTCATATTTTCTCATTTATAGGATCCACATCCCTAATTAAATTAAAATGAAAAGTAAGGCCACTGAATGTGTAAGCCCCATTCTTGGGAGAAATTGGAGGGATGACGTTGTTCGCTGGAAGTGAAGGAGGGAGAAGTATAGCTTTGTCCACTCAACTCCCTCACAATCAGATGGAAACCCTGAGACAGATACTCTTGATCATCCTGTATTGAACATTCTTTCGATTTCTATATGTGGTTCCATATTAATATGTCTCGATTCTTCTACTTAGTGGATGGTTCGCACCTCAATGGCTCAATGGCTAGACAGTTCGAACCTCAATGGCTTTTTATGTGGCCAATAAATTTTGACATCAGATGTTAGGAGAGATGAGTTTGACACTCAACCCATTAATCTTTGGATGATCTTTTCTCTAAGAGCATTTTATACATTGTATTTTTTATGCCTTCGATCTCAACATTGAAGGCATCAAATTTATAGCACTGTACAAAGCTCTAAACTCACTTATGCCTCCAATAAGTGGACCGTTATCTAGAGGAACATCATTCAACTTGATAGCTCATGCTTTAACCATAATTCTTACAAAGCAATTTCTACCCATTGTATTCTGTAATAGCTAGTCAGTGAACCCCAAGACGGGCTGGAAACAGAGACTACTTCAGATATTCACACAATGACTAAACTATTATATCATATACTAATATACATTAGAACTTTGAAGTGAACAACTGAATCAGCAGGACCTAGGAATAAGTCATATTTGCTCATTTATAGGATCCACATCCCTAATTAAATTAAAATGAAAAGTAAGGCCACTGAATGTGTAAGCCCCATTCTTGGGAGCAATTGGAGGGATGACGTTGTTCGCTGGAAGTGAAGGAGGGATAAGTATAGCTTTGTCCACTCAACTCCCTCACAATCAGATGGAAACCCTGAGACAGATACTCTTGATCATCCCGTATTGAACATTCCTTCGATTTCTATATGTGGTTCCATGTTAATATGTCTCTATTTTTCTACTTAGTGGATGGTTCGCACCTCAATGGCTCAATGGCTAGACAGTTCGAACCTCAATTGCTCAATGGCTTTTCATGTGGCCAATAAATTTTGACATCAGACGTTAGGAGAGATGGGTTTGACACTCAACCCATTAATCCTTGGATGATCTTTTCTCTAAGAGCATTTTATACATTGTATTTTTTATTCCTTCGATCTCAACATTGAAGGCATCAAATTTGCAGCACTGTACAAAGCTCTAAACTCACTTATGGCTCGAATAAGTGGATCGTTATATAAAGGAACATCATTCAACTTGATAGCTCATGCTTCAACCATAATACTTACAAAGCAATTTCTACCCATTGTATTCTGTAATAGCTAGTCAGTGAACCCCAAGACGGGCTGGAAACAGAGACTACTTCAGATATTCACACAATGAGTAAACTATTATATCATATAATAATATACATTAGAACTTTGAAGTGAACAACTGAATCAACGAGACCTAGGAATAAGTCATATTTTCTCATTTACAGGATCCACATCCCCAATTAAATTAAAATGAAAAGTAAGGCCACTGAATGTGCAAGCCTCATTCTTGGGAGCAATTGGAGGGATGATGTTGTTCACTGGAAGTGAAGGAGGAAGAAGTATAGCTTTGTCCACTCAACTCCCTCACAATCAGATGGAAACCCTGAGACAAATACTCTTGATCATCCCGTATTGAACATTCTTTCGATTTCTATATGTGGTTCCATATTAATATGTCTCGGTTCTTTTACTTAGTGGATAGTTCACACCTCAATGGCTCAATGGCTAGACAATTCGAACCTCAATGGCTCAATGGCTTTTCATGTGGCCAATAAATTTTGACATCAGATGTTAGGAGAATAAAAGTCACTGATACAGTAAGGTTTTATCATTGGACCCCGAGAAGGGTTAGTTATTGAAATGGATTTTATGTATGCGAACATAATTCATTACTAAAAATATTTATTCTCTTATCTCTGTAACCATCAGTAACCAGTTTTGGAATCGACTGTAATATGTGAACTCCTTTTTTTATTTTTAGATAAAAAAGCATCACAGATTATATTGACAATCTAAAAAACATCATAAGATACAAAAGGGTGGCATATGACAGCGATTGTCCGAGACATATCGAGGAAAGGCAAATGTGAGAGGTCCAAAAAGGCACCATGTACAGAAAGACAAATACATTAGCATGGAAACAAAAGGGATTATGTATACAGGATATCCATATTGCAAAACATATACATCAGGTTCAAGAAAATAGCAAAAAGCGCCAATAAAAGTCACTGATACAGTAAGGTTTTATTGTTGGACCCCGAGAAGGGTTAGTTATTGAAATGCATTTTATGTATGAGAACATAATTCATTACTAAAAAATTTTATTCTCTTATCTCTGTAACCATCAGTAACCGGTTTTGGAATCGACTGTAAAATGTGTGAACTCATTTTTTTATTTTCAGAGAAAAAAGCATCACAGATTATATTGACAATATAAAAAACACCATAAGATACAAAAGGGTGGCATATGACAGCCACTGTCCGAGACATCTTGAGGAAAGGCAAATGTCAGACGTCCGAAAAGGCACCATGTATAGAAAGACAAATACATCAGCATGGAAACAAAAAGGACTATGTATACAGGATATCCATATTGCAAAACATATCCAAATTAGTCAATTGAGAGAAACAACAGAGGGTTTTGAGGCTTCATTTCAAATTCAAAGAGTGAAGTTCCTGACAGAAGCTTTCACGGACGAGGTGAAGACAGGTTATGCAAGTCCATTGAGAGCAGCGACAAAGGGTTTCGAGGGTTTCTTTGGGGTCATTGCTGCCATGTTCCATTTTCCCTTTGTCTTTCTGCTCGGGGCCGGTTGTGGGGCGAAGCCCTCCGCCGAGGATGGCACGGGACGGCCGAGGATAGCATGGGACGGCCTAGGAGAAAAGCGAAAATAGCAAAATTAACAGCGAGGGCACGGGACGGCCGAGGATAGCACGAGACAGCCTAGGATAATAGCGAAAACAACAAAAATAACAGCGAAAACAACGAAATTTCAGATAAACCCTAAACCTTCAACAACAAACAGCATCAAAATATCCCATAAACCCTAAACCCTGAAAAAAATGCCATAAAATGCCATAGAAAGCTTACAAAATATCCAAAAGTAGAGATGCTTGTGTTGAAAAACACAGAGAATGCTGGTAGGATTAAAATCCTACTGGATACATGGTCGTCAACCTTCCCCACTATCCCCGGAGCTCGCCAACCTGCAACGACCTTTTCCACACCTACAAAATAGCAAAAATAACAAAACACCATTTTATCTCGAGCTCAGTAAAACAACGACCGACTCCTCCCCAAACAACAAAATCGCCGAATAAGACCAACAACAGAGAAATGCTAAACAACCGGGGTTTAGGGTCGACCAAGAAATCCAGGTGGAACAGTAGAAGAAAAGCAGAAGTGTTGTGCAAACAACAAACCCTGAAACTCCAACACCTACCAAGCGAAGCGTGCAGGTCCACAAACCCTGTCAACCAAACAAACGCCTCAAATAGCACATGAATAAATGACGAAGCGCGCAGGTTCTGGGGCGTCCCGTGCCATCTTCGGCGTGGGGCTTCACCCAACAACCGACCCCAAGCAGAAAGACGAAGGGAAAATAAAACATCGCAGCAATGACCCAAAACGACCTTGTGAAATGGCGTGAACACATTGATTTATGGTTGGATACGGTAGCCAAGACATAGAGCTCCATGGTGGACAGGTGTCGTACCGGCTCCATGTGCTTTTACACGTGGTTTTCTGACATGGCAAGGAGGGCGCACATGTAATGGCTATCCTCCCCTAGCGTTGCTGCAAATATTCAAGATGTTGCCGCCGAGGGCATAAAGGCAGTTGGTGCATTCAACGTGAGAGAGTGACTGAACGCAGATTGCTTCCCCGTAGGCACTGGGTGACCCTGCAGTCGCGCCTTGTAGTCGTAGCCGTTGATAATGGCAGTGTTTAGTTCCAGATTTGAGAGCAAGTTTCCCAGAGTACCATAGAATGGACTTCCGGCTGGGATAACCTCAGTGTTACACAAATACTACACTAAGTCTGTGTTCTGCACGCCCACCACCACCAGGAGTAGTAGTAACATTACAGCTAAAGCAAAGCCAACTGACCTGATCGCCATGGCTGCCTCAGATGAAATAATAATCTCACCTCTAATAATAATAAACCTTTCAAATGCCAAACGTTATTGCGATGCTTACCAA
This sequence comes from Pinus taeda, assembly GCA_000404065.3. Classification (NCBI taxonomy): domain Eukaryota; kingdom Viridiplantae; phylum Streptophyta; class Pinopsida; order Pinales; family Pinaceae; genus Pinus; species Pinus taeda. The sequence continues at coordinate 90,167 of APFE030507406.1, read as the reverse complement.
TCTACTGGGATGGCTCCATTTTATAAGCCTGGAGCCACATGGTTGCGTGGGTACGATAACCTTCGTGACGTGAAGGATGACGCAGGATTATGTCACACGTTGTCACTGAGAGAGAAACAAACAAAAGCTACATTTTGGAGGGTGATATGTTACATGCTTGGAGTAGTATCTTTAAACAAATTTATGATCTTCTAGTATATGTTTTTATCAAACATTGCCAATTCACACATAAACTTATGTAATGTGTATTATGATTATATCTAACAATCATGATATATTAAATCCGGTTGATGTATTATATATTTTATATTATTTTATATTGATTAATTTATTATATTAGATGGTATGGCCCAATACATAAATATGTATTTATTTCAAATCAATACAATATATACCATTTATATGGTAGTGATTTATTTTATTATAAAATTTTATTATTAAATAAATTTAGAAGCACAAATCACCATGTTGAAGTATTAACTATTTTATAATCATTGAGAAATTGATTATTCATTGAAGGTTAATACATTTTATAAACTATAATAATTGTAGTAAATATAATAAAAAATTAAATTATTTTTAATAGTATTTTTAAAGAAATTTAAAAAATTGTTTTAAATTATATATATATATAATATATAAGTGAGGAATACCAAATTTTATATTATATCAAAAATGAAATAAAAAATTGTGTCTAGATGTGATTGTTTTGTTACTAGAGAAAGTAAAGAAGTCTGCAAAATTGATTTTCACTATTTAGAATGTTTGTAATTGTAATAGAAGTTGTTACATGGTGATATGTAATTGTGATAGAGTTCCTCAAATCTAGATCTTCTAATATCTATAAACATGCCTATAAGGAGAGTGAACATTTGTATTGTATTGAAATAGAAATTGCTACATAGTGATATGCCACATTGCTATATGTTAATGTAGTTGTCCTACACCTTCTCAAATATAAAACTTCTAATATATTTAGACATGCCCAAAATGAGAGTGAACACTTTAACCATATTCATAGACTAACCCATAAGAAAATTGACAAGATAATTAATTATTCAAAGGGGAGTCCATATGAATAGTGAATGTCTATAATTAATAGAAGCTCCTACGTCAAGATATAAAAATACAATTATGCTTGACCTTTCCAAATTTAAAAGTTATAACATCTATAAACATGCCCAAAAAGAGAGTGAACATTTTAACCATATTTATAGACTCACCAAAAGTAAAAGTGAAAACATAACTAATTATTCAGATGGGGAGTCCACTTAAATAGTTATGGGTGGATAATTGTTATTTTCTAAATCCGTACTCTAAATTTTCCAGTGCTCAAGGCATCTTTGTCCCAATCCACCCCCCTCTTCTTTTTGTCAATGAAAAATGACAGTGACAAGGGTGAGTCAGCAACACCAAGGAAGTGTTGATAACTATGAGTAAAAGTGATGAGTTGAAACAAACACCAAGCTTGTTACAGGGATGTACACACGAAACCATAAGAAAAAATGGTGTATACCACTCTTCAAATACTAGGGAAGGCCCCCATCTAAATCTGACCAAAACCATCATAATTTGAAGCCACATTATGAGAAGATATGTTGAAGCCTACAACAAGGTGATTCCCTTGTAGAGGTATTATGCAAACCACATGAAGTAAATTCCTTCTTCCTAGTGCAAAATAAGGGTCAAAAAATATGTTAAGTCCTTCCCACTTTACCATGGAACTTCTTAACCTATAGATAAGGTTTGTTACAATATCATGGCTTATCAACACCACATTCCCAAAATTTATAATTCATTTCAATATATATATATATAATTTTTATTTTATAATATCCTTTTCATTAAATTGACAAGTAGAAAGAGCATAACTACAACACCCTTTATGTTTACTACTATTAAAAATATATCATGTATATTCTATGGGCATTAAATCTCCAACAACTAGCCATTAATTACGTATAATTAAATTACAATTTTGAAGCAAGACACATCTATTTGCAAATAATAAAAGTCTGTTTTCATTCTAGCTAGAAATTATTGTTACATATGTGAACCTAATGTTGGGACAATCTTTCATATTCTGAAAAATGGACTCGACTTTGGGCTCCATAAACAGTGAAAATATCATAAAAAATGTTTTAATAAAAAAGTTCTATATTAACAATAGAAATAAATTCTTAATTTAGTTGAGTTAATATTATTGCTAATAACTTTATTCTTTTATCTCCTCGACTAGGGTTCAAATATCATTTCTTTGGTGGCTTCAGAGAGGGCATCACCTGAACACCTCCTTCATTCGCAAGAGGGCATGAAAGGCAACAGTAAATGCTAGTACGTTAATATGTGTGCCAATGTGTGATTCTGGCAGCAAATATGGGATATAGAGTTCCAACACTTAAGATATACCCTAAAATTGGGTGGTTAGAGAATGCTTGGGAAAGCGGTTGAGTGTTACCCCTACATGTAGTGGTAAGGCTATGCAAGGATGTAGTTTTATGTTTAATGTTTCTGGAGGTGGGGATCATTCCTCAACCTCCATTAGAGGTTTCTTTCTGATCGCAATTGATTTTGGGTGGTTCTTTCTCTGTTGTCAACTTCCTTTCTCCATCCATCTGCATATTATGATGTCTAAGAATTAGTTGTAGTGAAAATTGTGTTAGTGCTAAAATAAACCTCATATTCACCTATGAAAAATCCCTCAATCAAGCCCCAATTATGTTGAATTGCTTAAACAAATATAACTAAATGAGAAGTGCAGAAATGATTACCAAAATATCCATGAGGTACATCCTTTCCAATTGGATAATCAAATAAAAGTGCATATTTATTAAGGAATAACATAGTTGACGTCTTCCACATAGCCTTATTGGGAAGAGGTTTTCACACTCTCTTGATTCTATTTTTTCCATGTTACGAATGACTCTACATTTTATTTTTTGTTCACCTTTCATGGCTTTTTTATCTCTTTAGTTTCTTACACTAAATAGTGTCACCTATTGCCCTTGAAACTATGCATTCACAAAAGTTATAGGAGGTGGATTATTTGTCTTAGTCATTAAGAGGGTACTTATTTTTGTAAGGTTGATATCCTCTTGGATTATATTGATCCAGACTTATGTAGGAATAAAACGTAATAAAAATATAATCATAAACACAGAGATGAAACATAAATAAATCTTCATTTAATTAATATCGAAGAACTGAAATATTCTTACATACATAATGAAAATAAAATAGCTCGGGCAATGGTAGCTTATCTCTAAGAAGAGATGCGGTGAATACATGCCTTTGAACTATGTTACAATAAGGCTCAAGGGCCTTTTTATTATTCAAAAATAAAGGGAAACCCTGAATAACCAAAACCCTAACCCTAAGAAATTGAACTGTAAGAGTTCATGGGCCATATTAGGGTTATTTTTAGTAGCCAACTTCCGGGGATAGTAATTTGGTCATATGATCTATGTTTGACACATATGATACCGAGTTAGAAAGGTCTCATCGAGTATTAAAATATTCATGACATGCCCTTTCCTATAGCTACAGTCTTATTGCAGGCCAAAAAAAATGTGGTTTAGCAGGTCCCTTTGTGAAATGGGGTATCAATTTTATTACATGTAAACATCACTTGGTCGGGAGCATGGTTATATCATTGTCATTGCAGACTACTTTACTAAGTGGGCTGAGGTGATGCCTACATTTAACAACACTGGCGAAACAACTCCATAATTTTTCTTCAGTCATAATATTGCTAGGTTTGGTGTTCCACAACCAAGAGTTACAGGTCACATAAAGCATTTTCGAAATCATATGATTACTGAACTAACTACTAATTTAGGAATTTCACATGAAAGTTCCACTCCCTCCTATCCTCAGGTTAACGAACAGGTTGAGGTTGTTAACAAAGTTCTTAAGACTATGCTTCAATGCATGGCAGGGATCCACAAATCAAACTGCCACTTGCTTCTTTATGCTACCTTGTCAACATGCCGAACCTTAGTTAGGAATGCTACTGGATTCACACCCTTTTAGTTGGTTTATCGTCTCGAGGCAATGCTTCCCATCTAATGTGAGAATTCCATCATTAAAACTAGTTGTCAAACTTCTTCTCGCCACTTTCGTAGAGGAGAAGCATTTTTACATCTTATATGTTTGGATGAAACTTGGCCCAATGCTACTTTAGCCAATGAAATTCGTAAAAGACATGTCAAGGCATAATACAACAAAAATTTTAAGCCTCGTGTCTTCTCGGAAGGAGACATGGTTCTCTTATATGAGCAAGAGGTCGATAAGCTAGGTACAGGAATGCTCCAACCCATGTGGTTGTGTCCATACATTTTCAAGCAAGTCCTTGCAAAAGGGACCTATGAGTTAGTAGACATTTATGAAGTTCCACTGACATAGCCTCAGAATGGGTCGTACCTTGAAAAATACTAGGTTTGATGCTGTGCATAGTACATTGTGTACATAATGTCTATAAGTGTGTTGAGTGAATTTATATTGTGTCTTTTTAGAGTTTCCTAGGGTTTCTATTGGTCCCTTTTACGTTTGGTTTGCAGATGTCGACCTATCTCGAACCATATATTGGTTATGTTGGGGGTGCTAGTCACAGTACTCCAAACCACCCTCATGATTTTTTAACTTCTCTATGACCTTTTGACTCCCTAATTACTTTTCACATTCTATAGATCGATATCTGACTTCAACTTTACATTACATTTCATATACATTGAAATTTCATAATCCACAAATGATGTGGCCAATGGTGACATGACACTTTGACAAGATACCTCAATACATTAATGACATGGATTGCATGATGACATGGAAATAGCAAGCCATTCTTGTTTTTTCTATCTTTGAGTCTTCTTGAGAGATGGTGTGTGTTCTTCTTCCTCCTTCATCTCACTTGAGAGTAACGAGTCTTCAATGTGGTCTTGATTTTTTATATTTTGTTGTACTCTGGTGTTATTTTGTCTTCTCACGCGATGATCATCTTATCTCCATCTCCATAGGTTCCTTCTAGCATGGTCTCCTTCTCCTTTTCCTACATCATCATCTCGTCATGATAAGATATAGTATCTATGACTGGAACCACTCATGACAAGACGACATCAATCATTCGACTTTCTTACTTAATAAAATCCTCCCAAACTACAAATGACTCTTATAGTGGTACATACTTGGGATCTTTATACTAGATAGCCAAGGACATTAAGAGAGATCCATACACCATGGAGAATTCCTTTAAAATGCACAAAAGAAAATAAAGCTATGGTGTCATTTAATAGAGTTATGTTTTTTAAAGAACAATTATAGGTAGATCGTCATTGTTGGAAAACAAATGGAAGAAAGATGCATTGAATTTGCAATTGTAGCTATCCCTGTAACACTAAATAAGTCAGGGATATAACGGATTTATGCTACTTGTAATATTTAAAAGGGGATTGTTTAGTCTGATTTTAAATTTCTAGTAAAATTCATATCAAAAAGGGGACCATACTTTGTTCATACCTCAAGAATTACAGAAGAAAAAAGCCATATGTAGCCATCATTTCACATAATGCTTTGACTTTGGGATCAAAATCGAAGAGTGCATATGATTGTCGAATCTTATTAATAAATTGTTGATTATCTCTCATGTCATCAACATGGTTTTGAAATTGGTTGTCCCTAACATAGAATCTGACCCAAGGGAGCTCCCTTTTAATGGTGATCTCATACTCGTCAAGTTGGGATTTAGCATAGAAATGACTAGGGCTTAGAGAAACCATAGGCTGCACATAATCTCTATATTTTTGGGCATGCAGGGACCCTGGTATGTGAGGAATGCAACTCATACAAATACCAATAATGTGGTCCTACATGATGTAGCAAGGCTCTTTAGCCAATAGAAAACCCAAATGGATATGATCTCAAATGAAGAGATCTAATGAGGGGTTGTGGAGCATTGTGTTAAATATTATAACTGTTTTATTAATTATTAATCTTCTTTAATCTTTTCATGCTTCTTATGTTTAATAATTAATAATTAGTTGTTTTATTAGGACATGCCATTGTTCAATAGTTTAAGAATGAAACTGAGTTTAAACCATAGTTACCAAGTTCACCGGTATTGGGCAAAAAAATTCAAAAATTCGGTGGTATGTTCCGATTCATAAGAAAATACGTGTCATACGATACGATACAGATTTCCCTAGTGGATCATAGTTTTATATTATTTTTTTGTGAATTTTTATATTAAAAATTAGTGGTTGAATAATGATAGGTTGAATAATGGTAAGTTTCAATAATGAAAAAGATCTAATTTTCATATTAAAAAACAATAGTTTTTATATTAAAAAATTATATAAATTTTATATTAAAAAATTGCAGTTAAATAATAATTTTTTAATTATTAAAAGTATAAATGTTTTTTATTAAAATAGTGTATAAAAGAATAAATTTTATGTAGAAATAATTTTTAAACTTATTTTTTTCTTTTTTTGTGTGGATGAGACAACAATTATTATAGTTATTATTTTTATTTAAAATAAAAGTTGTTGTGGAATTTAATTAGAGAGATTCATTTTCTATTATTTACCTAAAAAGATAATAACACAGATTTGTTCTTAAATAAATTTGGATTTATTAAGAATAATAATTGAGACATAAATTTTGACTTATATGGTGATCACTTTAAACCCATTTTTAAATCGAAGGTCTCATTTTGTGTGTTGAACTTAAGGGATTTTGTTATATATGTTATTAGATTTTACTTATATCTTTTTCACTTTGCAATACTAATAAATTTGATGCATTTTGTCCTTTATTATTTTTGAATTATTTTATCTAGACATGCAAGGTGAATATTGGAAATAAGCAAACAAAATTATCTTTATGAGAGAAAGATTTAATGAATTTTCTTTGAATTTTTTAATATAATAATCATCCAGTTCATTTTTTTAAAAAATTAAAAAAATAAAATAAAAAAATTAATATATTAATCATATTAAGATGTATATTCTCGAATTTTTTCCTTATTGAATTTTATATAGACGAAATTTTTCCACATCCAATCAAATTCGAATTTGGTAACTATGCTTCAAACCACGATGTAGCATGGCATCTCAGATAATTCTTTTCAGAGAAAAACGCCTTAAAGTGTAATAATTCAGACTGAAAGTCATTTCTCCATAGATTATCAGCAACATTGTAGCAAGAGACTGAAAGTCATTCTTCCATAAATTGCTAGCAAAATAAAATAAAATGAATAATTCAATGTCATTGAAGCTTTAACACAGATATTTTGATATGTAAAAACAAAAGGAATAATAAGAAAGTGAAATAGATAACTGCAAAATAATTTATTTATTCAACACATGTAAATGAAATAGATGACTGTCCAATAATTTATTTATTAAAAGAGATGCCCATAGCCCAAGATATCTTTATGTAAGTATCCAAGATATCTTTATGTGAATCAGCCACCAGACAGCTAGTCAGATTTAAGGATATCTTTGAGATCTATGATCGATATCTTCAGACAAAATAGCAATATAAGTACAGAGATGTGACTCTCTAGCTCAGCTCAGAAAATCTTCTGGGTTTTATTTAAAAATACATATTAGCTTTGAGGGTATTGCGCAGTGCAGTAAAGTAGTTGGTACTAGAAGTCGTACTGCTCGTAGCGGATGGAACAGTCAGTGAATTGAACCTGCGCACCGATAGCGTTGCTGCAAATGTTCAAGATGTTGTCGCCGAGGGCATAAAGGCAGTTGGTGCATTCAACGTCAGAGAGTAACTGACCGCAGATGGCTTCCCCGTAGGCACTGGGTGACCCTGCAGTCGACGCCTTGTAGTCGTAGCCGTTGCTAATGGCGGTGTTTAGTTCCAGATCTGAGACCAGGTTTGCCAGAGTACCATAGAACGGACTTCCGGCTGGGATAACCTCATTGTTACACACAGCCGACACTAAATCTGTATTCTGCGCGCCCACCACCACGAGGAGTAGTAACATTACAGCTAACGCAAAGCCAACTGACCTGATCGCCATGGCTGCCTCAGATGAAATAGTAATCTCACCTCTAACAATAATAATAAACCTTTCAAACGCCAAACGTTATTGCGATGCTTACCAAACTGCTGGGATGCTTCCATTTATAACCCTGGAGCCCCATGGTTGCGTGGGTACGATAACCTTCGTGACGTGAAGCATGATGTAGGATCATGTCACATGTTGTCACCCTGAGAGAAACAAACGAGAGCTACATTTTGGAGGGTGAAACAAACAAACAAAAGCTACGTTGTCACGTTGTTTATGAGTATTATCTTTAGATAAATTTATGATCTTCTAGTATATGTTTTTATCAAACATTGCCCATTCACACATAAACTTATATAAGGCGTATTATGATTACATGTAACAATCATGATAACAATAATGAAATCGCTAATAATATTCTTGAATGGCATTGTGTGCTTGTATTCACCGCAATATATAAAATTTATATGGTAGTGACTTAATTATTATAATATTTATTATTTAATAAAATTCATAAATCATGTT
>APFE030507406.1:50403-81392 GCA_000404065.3 Pinus taeda | reverse complement strand
ACAAATCATGTTGAAGTATTAAATAATTTATATTATCGAATGTTGATTAATTTATTATATTTCATGGTTTTGGATGTTTTATAATTGGTAATAAATATGTAGTAAATATACACATTAAATGATTTTTAAAAAATCTGAGAAAGACTAAATATTATATTATATCAAAAAATGAGATAACAAGTTGTGTTTAGGTGTGACTCTTTTGTTACTAGAGAGGGAAAGTAGAGAAGTCAAAATGTAAAATTGATTTTCACTATTTAGAATGTTTATAATTGTAATAGAAGTTGTTGCATGGTGATATGTAACTGCCATAGATCTTCTCAAATTTAGATCTTCTAATATCTATAAAAATGCCTAAAAAGAGAGTGAACATTTGTATTGTATTGTAATAGAAACTGCTACATGGTGATATGCTACATGGCTATATATTAATGTAGCTTCCCTAGACCTTCTTGAATCTAAAACTTCTAATATCTATAGACATGCCGAAAAAGAGAGTGAACATTTTTACCAGATTCATAGACTAACCCATAAGAAAACTCACAAGATAAGTAATTATTCAAAGGGGAAACCATATGAATAGTGAATGTCTATAATTGTAATAGAAGCTGCTACATTAAGATATAAAAATCTAGTATGCTTCACCTTGCCAAATTTAAAATTTATAACATCTATAAACATGCCCAAAAGGAGAGTGAACATTTTAACCATATTTATAGACTCACGAAAAGTAATAGTGACAACATAACTAATTATGCAGATGGAGAGTCCACTTGAATAGTTGTAGGTGGATATTTGTTATCCTTTAAATCCATACTCTAAATTTGGCAATGCTCAAGCCATCTTTGTCACTTTTATGTCAAACTTCTTTGTTTAAAATTGGATTTCATCCAAACAAACATGGATTTCATGTTGCTCCTCTTTTAAATCCATTAGAACTTAAATGATGACAGTTTTGACCTCAAAATATATATCCATAGCGTGCATATAATTGATATTTGTAGTCCTATTAGTTCCCATTTCTAATGTCAATTTCCTCACCCATGTAAGAAATTCTTCATTAGAAATGAAACTTCATTTAATTCAAGTTTCCCCTTCAACCTTTTGAATGTCATGGGTACTTTTGCATTCTAGACATGGAAAACATTGATCCATCCCTTCCTCCTTTGTCCCAATGCACCCCCTCTTCCCTTTGTCATTGAAAAACCATGGTGACAAGGGTGAGTTAGCAACAACAAGGAAGTATTGATAGTTATGAGCAAAAATAAGGGGTCGAAACAAACACTAGGCTTGTTATGGGGATGGTACACCATAAAATCATAAAAATACTATGTATACCACTTTTCACATACTATGGAAGGCCCCCATCTAAATAGGACCAAAACCATCATAATTTGAAGCCACGTTATGAGAAGATATGTCGAAGCCCACACGAGGTGATTCCCTTCTAGAGGTATTACGCAAAACCACAAGAAGTGAAGTCATTCTTCCTAGTGCAAAATAAGGACCAAAAAATATGTTAAGTCCTTCCCACTTTACCATGGAGCTTCTTAACCTGTGGATAAGGTTTGTTACAATATCATGGCTTATCAACACCACATGTCGAAAAAACCATATATATATATATATTATATATATATATATATATATATATATATATATATATATAGATATATAATTTTTATTTTTATTTATAATATCCTTTTCATTAAATTAATAAGTAGAAAGAGCATAACTACAAGACTCTTTATGTTACTACTATTCAAAATATATCTTGTATATTCTATGGGTATTAAATCTCCACCAACTAGCCATTAATTATGTATAATTAAATTACAATTTGGAAGCAAGACACACCTATTTGCAAATAATAATATTCTATTTTGATTCTAGCTAGAAATTGTTGTTACATATGTGAACCTAAAGTTGGGTCAATATTTCATATTCTAAAAAATGGACTCAACTTTGGGCTCCAAAATAATGAAAGTATCATAAAAAAAAGTCTTAATAAAAAATTTCTATATTAACTATATAAATAAATTCTTAATTTAGTTGAGTTAATATTATTGTTAATAAATTTTTTCTTTTATCTCCTCGATGGGGGTGAAAATATCGTTCCTTTGGTGGCTTCAGAGAGGGCATCGCCTGAACACCTTGTTTACTTGCAAGAGGGCATGAAAGACAGAACTAAATTCCAATACGTTAATATGTGTGCCAATGTGTGATTCTAAATGTTATGGTAAGGCCATGGAAGGATGTACTTTTATGTTTAATGTTCGTGAAGGTGAGGAGCTTTCCTTAACCTCCATAAGAGGTTTCTTTATGATCACAATTGATGTTGGGTTCTGCTTTCTCTATTGTAAATTTCCTTGGTCAATCCATCTGTGTATTATGATGTATTAAACAAATATAATTAAATGAGAAGTGTAGAAATGACTACCAAAATGCCCATGAAGTCCATCCTTTCCAATCAGATCATCAAATAAAGGTGCTTATTTCATAAGGAATAACATAGTTGATGTCTTCCACATAATCTTATTGGGAAGAGGTTTGCACATCTCTTGATTTTAGTTTTTCCATGTTAGGAATGACTATACATTTTATTTTTGTTCACCTTTCGTGAATTTTCTATCTCTTCAATTTGCTACACTAAATAGTGATGAGCCTAATAAATGGGTAATTATATGGGCTCATTTTACCTCCTAACCTAGTCAAATCAACCATTCTCTTAGCTTATTGTATGATTTTCTAATTATATTTATTCTTATAGGGTGAGTTGAGTTAGTTATTATGCCATGTGGTCTAACATGTATTTAATACAGATTATTGATGGATTTCGAGGTCAAAGTCAAGGATCTAGTGGTCAAACTGCATCAATAACTCGAACTAGATAGAGGAGAGGACTTATAGGAGGGAATCCCCCTCATTTATTGCTCCTCACTTTGAATTCCCCTTCATTTAGCTCGGAGTATAAGCAGTTGAGTCATGCACTAGAAGGCAGGCGAGCAAGTGTAAGATTATTGATAGTTATCTTGAGTTTTGAGAGCCAAGCCTCCCTAATTTTAAGGAAGTTGTTCGTAGCTTCAGATGTATAAGTAGAGAGGCCTAGGGCCTCACTAGGGTCAACTTTTTTTTTTTCTTGTGTAAACTCTGCTCAAATTTCTAGCTTACTATTTTATGACAGTTTTATGTAATCTTGATATCTTTTGATAATGAAGATGGAATCCTTTCTGAACTAGCATTAAGTTACCTCATAGGGCTTAAGCTCTTGGGTTAGGGCCCAATCCAAGTAGCCAAGCTTCTCTTTACTCGTATTTGTATGCTTTACTTTAGCTTGTAGATTAGTTTGTTGTTAGATGTATTTCTCTTATGGTTAAGAATATGTTGCTTTTAATGATTTAGTAGCTTGCTTCCATTTGTGCTTTCTGTAGCAGCTTAAGCAGTGATCAAAGAAGATTAAAAAGGCTAGAAACAGTGCCTTCGCCTCTCTTCCTCCCTCTGGGACCATAATTTGAGGCAAAGTCTCTCTTGATGCCCCAAAATCATAGATTTTCCTCATTCCTAGGACTTCTAGTGTTTGTAGCTCTCTAGTAGGATTGATAGTCTAGTTTTGCATTGCTTTAGATATTCTTTATCATGTTCACTTCCCAATTTTCAATAGTCCTTTTGCATGCTTTCCTTTCTTATAGCATTTCCCAACATTTCCTTCTATACATCATAGTTTAGGCTACTTTAATGAAAAACTTTGTTCTTCCTAGGATGCACTCATTTTAGTGGTTGCTTGATTTTCTTGGTTGACTATCAATTTTTATGCAGCAGATCTCTTCCAACAGTAGGCCAAATTACCAACAATCACACCCTCCATCTGATCCATGCCTTATAGGTGTCCCAAACCTCACCTCAGTTCTGCCCTACTTTCCTTCATTTTTCATAGAACTTCTTCCTCTCTCCTTGAGCAAACCCAATCATCTTTCTCTCTCCTAGTGATTTGTGGTAGACCTTAGGCACCCTAACACCTCATTCCAACCTTCATCCACCTTTTCTACCTACTCTCACACCCTCAAAACAACGAAAATTTCTCTCGGCCCCCTCTTGTAGGCCTCCTGTAGTTTCCCTGTTTTCCTCCTAAAGTTTTCCTCTATCCTCCTGTAGTTTTTCCTATAGGCTTTCTTTTGAAGGCCGAGTGTGGGAAAAGCCTCTAGAAGGCCACCTAAGACCTCCTAGGACCCACACACACCATCGTACATCCTCCCAAGTTCTAAAACCACCCTCTAACACCACGTGTTCATTGCCACACTCACACACAATAAATTAGATGCATGTAAAATTCACATAAAAACACATAAAAATCCAAAAATATGTTTTTTGCTTATTTAATTCTAGAAATAGCATGGTTATATGTTGTTTACTTGCTTGAGTGGGTAATGGCATTTCTTTCATGGTCTTCATAGTGTTTTTGGAAAAAGTAAATTAGCTTATTAATTAGGGTTTACTAGGTTTTTCTTTACATTCCAGTCTTTCTCCTTTCTGCAGTTAAAATTGCATTTGTAGAGTAATATTTCTTTCCTTTCATCACACATAGAGCTTCTTCTAAAGTCTATAGAAGTTGGCTTGAGCTCCTAGTGACCTCGCGTTGGTTGACCAAGTGACAACCTACAGTGAGAACCAGTATTTGGGCATATAGCACCGACACTTCCAAGTTTGTTACGAACTACCTGGTTGAGAAATGTAAAGTTGGTAGCCCAAGAGCTACAACATTCTTGCTACAATACTAGCACCCACCAAATAGCATTACCTATCACCCTTGAAACTATGCATTCATAAAAGTGATAGGAGGTGGATTATTTGTCTTAGTCATCGAGAGGGTACCTATTTTTATAGGGTTGATATCCTCTTGGATTATATTGATCTAGACTTATGTAGGAACAAAACATAATACAGATATAAACATAAACATAGAGATGCAACAAAAATAAATCTTCGTTTCATTAAAATTAAAGAACTGAAATATACTTACATACATAACGAAAATAAACTAGCTCAGGCAATGGTAGCTTATCTCTAAGAAGAGATGTGGAGGATACATGCCTTTGAACTTTGTTACAATGAGGCTCAAGGTCCCTTTTATTATTCAAAAATAAATGGAAACCCTGAACGCCCAAAACCCTAACCCTATGAAATGGAACCGCAAGAGTTTATGGGCCCCATTGGGGTTATTTCAACAACCAACTTCCCAGGATAGTAATTTGGTTATATAATCTATGTTTGGCACATACGATGCCGAGTTAGAAAGGTGTCTTCGAGTATTAAAAGATTTATGGCATGCGCTTCCCTACAACTATGATCCTATTGCGGATCAAGAATAAACGTCGTATAGGGGGTTAAAATAACTTTGAAAGTTTAGGACTCAAAAGTCTATTAAAAATAGTAAATAGTGTTACAATCAAGATGAATTATGAAACAAACTGTAGTTCCAGGTGGAATAGGTGGGTGGCCACCAATATCCACTTGGACTAGTCCTCCCACCTTAAGATGTAATGGTACCCATTTCATGCAGAGCCTCCATGAGGTGAGGAAATTTATGCTGAACATGGTCCCTCATGAGCCAATTGCTTGGTTAAGGAGTTGGCCTACCTTGACAACTCGATATAGATATATCCTCTACTAGTGAGAGTTCTTGATCTTTGTGTCCATGATTCTATTAGTTGTGGCCTACTCGATACATCTTGGTTTGAGCTCTATTGGTGTCATCTACTCAGCAATGTCAGATGTGTCTAACACCAGGGGAAAGTATGGCTGCAATCAGTCCACATTAAATACTGGGTGCAAAGCAAGGAATAGTGGAATGTTGAACTCAAAATAACTGACAACTAAATCCTTAGTGATGGTGTAAGGCCCATATCAGAGCAGGTGAAGTTAGTGGTGGGATCCAATGCGGTGCTTCTTCTACAAATATAAACAAACATTGTTGCCCACTTGGATTTTGTGTGGCACCCAGTGTTGACAATGATGTTGTTTGTACTTAGAATTTCTTTGTACAACATGACATTGGCCTGATGGAAGATGTTTTCAATTTACTCAATGAATCTATTAGCTATGTCTGCTTCAGACTGGACAACAGCCAAATCTTCTTGGGTAGCTACAAGTGTTATGAAAACCTTAATGGGACATAGTGTCTGGAATCCCAATCCCACCTGAAAGAGGTTGTGGCATGTTGAGATGTTGCAAGCTCTAGTGTAGTTGTGTTGTTCATAACAGAGGCTTTCATATCATGTGCATGGATGCTTCAAGTTGTACATGCATAGGATGTGCACGATCATTCTATTGACGACCTTTATCTTGCCATTAGTTGAGGGTTGGAAGGTCATGGACTTATTGAGACTGGTATCCAGCAACAACTAGAGGATTGCCGAGAATGTACTTAGGAAATTTTTGTCCTGATATGAAATAATAGAGCATGGGATCCAAAAGTGTACACATACTCATTCAAAGAAGAGTTTTTCAGTGGATGTTTTTTTCATGCTCTTCTTGCAGGCTGCCAAAATGGTCATCTTAGAGAACTTATCAATGACCATGAAAACATAATCATTGCCATGCTTGGTAGAAGGAAGGACAAACATGTAATCCATGGATATGGATTCCGAGGGCGATCTAGGAGTAGGAATAAGAGTATGCAGGCCTTACTTCTTGATTGTAGCTTTGGAAATGGCACAAGAAGTGTAGGATCTGATGTACTTCCCAACATCTTGTCGAAGGTTTGGCCAATAAAAATACTTCTAAAACATTATCACTATCTTTTCTACCAAAAATGTCCAATGAACCAACTTTAGTGTGCCTCCCAAATCATCTTGGCACACTCGCTTGAAGGAACATAGAGGTGTCCCAAGTGGCATAATAGTGCATCCTAGAGGTGATAGTTTGGAAGTTTCTTACCTTCCAGGAGCATCTCGTATGTGGTGCTAAATTCTAGATCACTCTTGTAAAGATGCAACCATCCCAAAGTCTCATGTCTACAAGAGTCATGCACAGTGCTCAATGCCATAATTAGCGGTCGAATGAGGTAGTCTACAATATTATTGGTGTTTCCTTTCTTTTACTTAATGTTGAAATGGAACGATTACATATATGTGGACCATTTATGATGGTGATCGTTCTGAAATTTTCCTTGTGATTGTATAAACTTCAGGGGTTAGTTGTTTGTGGGGATGACCATTTCCTTCTTCATAATGTAATGTCTCCATTTTTGGAAAAACCATATGATCGAATACAACTCTTTTTCATAGGTAGGTTAATTTTAGACTATATCTAGATGTTTCTCACTTTGATATGCCACCAGATGCCCCTAATGGGTAAGAATTGCACCAACAACATAGTCTAAGGCATTTATCTCAATTTCAAATGGTTGTTGTATGTATTGTTATGTGAGAAATGGTGTAGAGAAGAGGCAATGCTTCAACTAGGAAATCACCTTTTATTGGGATTCAAACGAAAAGAAATTTACTTTTTCTCTTCCCTCAATGACCTGACTCAAAGGATAAGTGATCTGAGATAATTCCAATAGGAACCTACGATAGAAATTGGAGCGACCTAGAAATCTACGAATCTATGGTAGAGTGGTTGGGGCTGACCAATCCCGAATAACTTGTATCTAGGCTAAATCCACATGCACACCTTTTCACCAATGATGTACCCCAAATATTGAACCTGGATCAAACCAAAAGTTAATTTCTCAAAATTGGCACACAATTTGTGTTGTTGTAGGGTTTGGAGGACTTGTCAAATACGGTGTATGTGCTCTTCCGAATTCTGGCTGAAGATCAAAATGTAATCCAGATATACTACAATGAATGACTTGGTAAAGGGTCAAAAGTTTTCATCCATCAGCTGCATGAAGGTTTTGGGTGCATTCATCAATCCAAAAGGCATGACCAACCATTCAAAAAGGCCCATAATGGATTTGAAAGAAGTCTTCCACACACTAGAGTGTTCGATTGGTACCTGGTGATAATGGAAATTCAAGTCAATCCTGTCGAAATATTTGTCCTCATTGAGTTGGTTGAGAAGGCCATCAATCCATGGGATTGGATACCTATTCTAGATAGTGATCTTATTCAATGGTCAATTGTCAATATAGAGCCTCTAGGTTCCATCCTTCTTTTGTACCAACATGATTGAGCTCCCAAAGGGTGATCATCTTGGCCTAATGCACCCTTTATGCAATAGCTCCTGAATCTCCCCTTGATTTCATCATTCTCCATAACATAGCTTCATTAGATTCGTTGAATGGGTAGCAGCATGCCTCGGATCAGATCAATGGATTACTTAACCTGACTGTCTAAGGGTACCCCTATAGTTGAGGTGAAGATGCCCCCATACTCCTCCATGACCTTTTCCATTTATTTCTTCCATGCAAAGGAGCCATGTATGGAGGCTGTGGATGTGGCTAAAATATTCCTCTTGCTCCAAGGGAAAATCATAAGGAGGAAAATTTTCTTATTCTGGGAAATGATCTTACTACGTTATTTAGAAAAGATCAAAGATAAGGCAAAAACTGGCACTACCTCTAGTATAATGTACAATTTTAGACCTGAAGTAATAATAATATAATGAGGTCTAGATTCAGATATAACATGACGCTTCCATAGGCATGTATGACCTAATAAAACATCACAAACTTCCAAAGGGGAAACAACAAAAAAATACCTCATCTACAAAGGGCTTCATGCTATAAGGTAGACAACACTACTACCTAACATAGAGATAACACCCTTGGTGGAGAAACTTGATAGTGTATTCATGATCTTGGCTAAGATAAGGTTCTTCTAGCTCCCACTGTCATGAAGAAATTGGACTTGTGCTTGCCCTCCTTTGGATCTTTAAGTTCTTCCTCCTAAATGTATTTGTGTAAACAATTGTGGTCATTCAGCACTTGATGTTTCTCAAAATATTCAATACCAAACTCTATGCACAAAGTATGGGAAATTTTTGTTAGCTAATGCACATCTTCATCATTTTATTACCACAACGTAGTTCATTGTATGTATTTGTCCTCATAGCTCCCCACATGATAATTTTGTTCCTTGATGGCCTCTCAGAAATAATTCAAAGTGTGCACACCTAAAACCATTGGAGGTTCTCTCTCATCCCTCTATTCATAGTAGGTTTCCCATTAGTCCGTGACATCGGGGGAAACTTTGAGGAGTATAAAAGTAATATTTTCCCTATTGGAAAAATCATGGACCGAAAAATATTCTTCCAACATATTGAAGTGTCTATCTATAACTTCTACATCTATTTGGCCTTCAAACTTGGAAATGTGAATGTTTACTTGTACCTTGAAGAGAGTGACACCTCCAGAGTAGATGTCAAATGAAGATGTGTCTCATGTGAGCATCCGCTGAAGGATGTGGGAAAAGTTGTCCATGATCGGGATCCTTTGTCGCTCGAGGGTTTCTTCAAGAAATATTTTGAAAGGATCTCCCGCTCCCTTATCTTTCTTTTCTTCCACAATGGGAGGTCATCAGGGCTTGCGAGGGATCTTGGAGAGGTTCAACCAATTAGAGTCCTAACTCCATATATCTCGACCTCATTAGGGACATGCAAAGAAAATATGAGAAAGAGAAGATCACTCTAATATGACTAATCTAGACTTATGTAGGAACGAAATATAATACATATATAAACATAAACATAAATATGCAGTAGAAATAAAACTTTATTTCATTAATATGAAGAACTAAAAGATGCTTACATACATAATGGAAATAAAATAGCTCAGGTAATGGTAGCTTATCTTTGAGGAAAGATGTAGTGGCTACATGGCTTTCAACTATGTTACAATTAGGCTCAAGGGACTTTTTATTATTGAACAACAAAGGGAAACCCTAAACAACAAAAACCCTAACCCTGGGAGATGCAACAGTAAGAGTTTGTGGGCCCTATTGGGGTTAGTTGGGAAGACAACTTCCTGATGTCATAACTTGCTCATATTATATTCATTTGGTGCACATGATACATCATTAGAAAGGTCTATTTGAATACTACAAGATTTGGGGTATGAAACGGGTTATTATAGAACTAAAAAAAAATGTTGTTTAGGGGGGGAAATAGTGCCAGAAATTTAGGACCAAAAATACTACTAAAAATAGTAAATTATGTTATAATCAAGGAAACTAATAAAACAAACAAGAGGTCCAAATGGAATAGGTGGGTGGCCACTAATATCCACCTGAATCATACATACTTTTAATGATTATGTTTGTTACTCTCCATTGGGACCACATTTTATATGTTATACATTAATAAAAATGGTAAATAATTAATTCATCTTCTTTCTTTAACTTTATTTCATGAATACTACATATTCTCAATAAATAAGTTAACAAGGATATTGTTGTGACAAATAACTTGAAATTAATATTTAATATGGTTGTATGGAAGATATTCCAGGAGAAAGTTAATTTCACACTCTAATTTCTTAGTATTATAAAAATATTTTTTTCCATCCCACCACATTTTGGGAATTGTATAGTGAACCATTTCCATATGGAAATTGTAAGAGTTTATTCTTGCTTTAGAAATATTACTTCACTTATGTGAGCTAGCTTTATCATTATAAAATTCTTATGCAAACTTATTGCAATATATTTTAATGCAAATGAATATTTAAGTGTACTAATCTATTCAAAAAATAATTTCTAAGTATTCTATCAAAATATTTCCTAAAGCTAATGAAGCAATACATGATATTGATTTTACTATTACAACATTAGTTTGTGATGATCCAAAGTGTAAATAAATAGTGCATAGTTGAATGATAGCTTGTGACATTACCTTGGTAGTTAGCCCTTTTACCATGATTATCAAATCTTTTATTTTAAAATAAAGATAATGGGGTAATAAAAATAGTCTCATAGTTTGAGTGGTTATTTTTATCCTTCATTCAAAAAAATAATAACAATAAGAAGTCAAATTTAAGAGCTTTGAATATGGAGAACAAAATAAATATTCAAAATTCATTTTGATGTATATGTTTTAGTTTTACAAATAATTTAACTACAAACTTCATTTTCTACAAAGTACAATTAGTTTATAATAAAATTTTGAATATTATCTATTGTTAAACTTTTTAAAATATAAACTTCAACGATTAAGTAGTCATAATATTTTTTATTTTATTTTTTTAAGATTCAATTTTAAAATATTGAAATACAATATATACTTCTATATTATTTGTTAAGATCAAATTTTAAAATATCTAAATACTACTTATACTTTTTAGGTATATATAATTTTTTTAAGATATGTCATTAGAGTTTAGAATATAAAAAAGGATGCTTAACTTATTTTTTTTTAAGAAAAAAGATACGTCATTAGAGTTTCGAATATAAGAAAAAGATGCCTTAACTATTATAGATGTTCAACAAAGTTATTATGTAGAATATTCCATTTTGGGGAGATAGATACATAACTATTATAGATTTTCAACAAAATTATTATTTAGAATATCCCATTTTGGAAATAGGATAATTATGTATGTAATCAGAGTTGAAGTTAACCGGATTTTAAACTATGATACATTTATCTATTATTTATTTTAAATAACAAAAAATCACGAATATGAAATGTAAACATTACGTAAGATAAATATAACAGTTATATAAAAAAACTCCATTAAAAAAAAAAAAAACTAATATTAACCATACTCGAGAGGTAACCAAAATTATTGTACGTGAAACAAAATGAATAACTCAATATCATCACAGTCATTGCGAGTTTTAGGATAGTGATTTTGATAGGTTAAAAACAAAAGCAATAGTTTATTTGTTTATGAAGAAGAGATAAACACTTAGTCCTAGTACAAAGTATTTTTATCTAGATTATGAATCTTCATTTCTAGATTTTGAAATATTTCTGAAATCTATAATCAACCTCCTGAAACAAAATAGCAATATAAGTGTAGGGATGAGAGTCTCTAGCTAAGCTCAGAGAATCATTTGGGTTTTATTTAAATAGAGATATTAGATGGATGGGTATTGCGCAGTGCCGGAGGGTAGTTGATACTAGAAGCTGTACTGCTCGTAGCGCATGTAGCAGTCAGTGAGGTCAACCTGAGCACCGATAGCGTTGCCGCAAATGTTGAGGATGCTGTTGCCGAGCGTAAGAAGGCATGTGGTGCAATCAGACTGAGAGAGTGACTGAATGCAGATTGCTTCCCCGTAGGCACTGGGTGAGCCGGGACTTGACGTCTTGTAGTCGTAGCCGCTGATACTGGCGGTGTTTTGTTCGAGATCTAGGAGCACGTTTCCCAGAGGACCATAGAACGAACTTCCGCTTGGGATGATCTCCGTGTTACACACATACAACAATAAGTTTGTATTCAGCGCGCCCACCACCCCCAGGAGTAGTAACATTACAGCTAAAGAAAAGCCAACTGATCTGATCGCCATGGCTGCCTCAGATGAAATAATAATCTCACCTCTAATAATATTAATAAACCCTTCAAATGGCAAACGTTATTGCGATGCTCATCAATCTGCTGTGGATGCCTCCATTTTATAGTCCTCGCGGCACATGGTTGCGTGGATATGATAACCTCCGTGACGTGAAGGATGATGTAGGATCATGTCACACCTTGACGGTGTGAGAGAAACAAACAAAAGCTACATCTTGGTCAACCGTCATGAGTGGAGGGGATATGCTGTATGCTATTATTTTTAAATAAATGCCCCTATGTCATTTTGATGTCCACTTTTTTGTTTGGCATTGGATTTCATGCGAACAAAGAGGAATTTCGTATTGCTTCTCTTATATTTTTCACCCGAGCTTGACTTAGGATAGTTTGCATATACTTTGTATTTTTAATAGATTTAGTTTGCATATCTAGTATTTATTTCCCACTTAGGTAAGATTTTCATCATTAGAAATGAAGCTACA
This sequence comes from Pinus taeda, assembly GCA_000404065.3. Taxonomy (NCBI): domain Eukaryota; kingdom Viridiplantae; phylum Streptophyta; class Pinopsida; order Pinales; family Pinaceae; genus Pinus; species Pinus taeda. The sequence continues at coordinate 68,456 of APFE030507406.1, read as the reverse complement.
TTAAATTCAAGATTTCTCTCGGGCATTTTTAATCTTTTACTGCATTTTTAAAGAGCTTTGCTATGATAAATATTTGTAGAGGTTATGATTTTCTTTACAATGATGTGGTTGACTTTAATATGTCTATTACAATTCTCTCTTTTTCCCTGAGTTATTGAAAAAAGATCGTGACTAGTTGTAGATATTTAGGGAGTGTTGATAGATTGGAGCATTAGCTGTTCCCTGAGTTATTGAAAAAAGATCGTGACTAGTTGTAGATATTTAGGGAGTGTTGATAGATTGGAGCATTAACCGCTATAAATAAAAATGAACGGTTGAAATCAATATAAAGTTTATTTTCAAGATGGAATACCATGAAGTTATGAGAATAAATATTGTATACCACTATTAGTATACTATGGAAAATTCTCATCCAAAGAGGACCACAATCATTAGAATTTGAAGCCTCAATATGAGAAGATATGCCTAGGCCTTGTAATAGGTAATGCCCTCATAGAGGTATTTTCGATAATCAGAGGACACTAAGTCCTTCTTCTCAGGGCAAAAAAATGTCTAACCTGTTAAATCTGTCTTGCCTAAAACCAAAAGATGTTAAGTCCTCCTTCCCACTTTACCATGAAAAGTCTTAACCTTTAGTTAGAGTTTGTTATAATAACATGGGTCAATACCATAGCCTAATACCGCATGGCTAAAAAACCTAAAAGAAATTAATTTGTGTGTGGTTTAGTACCCATCCATTAAATCTCAATGGGAGAGGTTGATGATTGGAGCCACTTTTGGGGGTATTCACTGCTGGGTCAATGGGAGAGGTTGATGATTGGAGCCACTTTTAGGGAAATTCACTATTGGGTAGATTGTTTTTCCATCCAACATTTGGGTTACCCCTAGCCTTAGCCTAATTAGATATTTCATTAGTGGACATATTGCTTTTTCATCCAACATTTGGACTAGCCTTTGCCCAAACATAGCCTAGTCAAAATATATGTATTTTATTATTTTAAATTATTTCTATAATAGTTTGTTAATTAAATTGAAAAGTATAAAGAGCATAACTATCTTTGAGATAAAAGTAAACCCTATATAATTACAAAATAGCTCTATATATTTGGAATCCCTATTACCAAATGGCCATTATTTCATTCTAGGCTAAGATTACTTTCCATCTTCCTTATTTTCTAGAATGGACTTAATTTTGGGCTTGGACATAACTTTGGGTGCAAAAAGTGTTGAATCATATTATCATTAATAAATTAATATTTCTTTCATTATTAATTAATTGAGTAATAATATCAATTTATTTAAATAATTATTTTCTCTTATTTCTAAAATAAACTAAACGTGGACTCCAAAAAGTATTAATAGTGCCCACAAAATATTAATAATAAAATTATATAATAACTATATTAATAAATTAGTTAATTTATGATGTCAATACTATGGACAAATTAATTATTTCTCCATTATTTGGATAATGATATAATATTAATTTAAGTTAATCATTTTATTTTAAATTTAATATTTGTGACATTTTTTTGTTTCCGTGCTTTCTATTTAATATGTAAATCATAATTATTTTATAAATTAAAAAAAAAAAATTATTAATTAAATTTATTAAAAAAAATATTAATAATCAAACAAAATTTTAATTGTAAATTAATAATAATAATAAAATAATAAAAATAATATTTTAAAACAATTCATTTTATAGTAATTAATAGTTGTTAAGTTGACGTTTCTGTGATCCATATCAAGTTTATGAGAAAATTCTTTGGTGTAAATCACATGATCTTACATTTGTCGACGCATTTCAAACCAATCAGTGTGGTTCATCGCCAATTAAAGAATCAGATCTAGGTTGCAAGTTAAATAGTTAGATCAACACCTTCAACGGCTATAATTGACCAGGCAATGGCTAAAATGACCCACTAATGGCTAATCTTGACTAGGAATGACTAGCAGGATAGGACAAAGGGAAAGGAGAACACCTTAATTAAAAATTAAAAGGTCCTACTCTAACTATTTAACTTGCAGCCTAGATCTGATTCTTTAACTTGTCCCGACGATGAACCACACTCGTTGATTCCAAACGTGTCGACAAGTGTAAAATCATGTAATTTACTCCAAAAAATCTTCTATAATTAATAGTTAATATATATTAAATATATATTTATTATTACTATATTTATATAGGAAAATGTTTAAGAAAACATGAAAAATACCTTTCAATAAAAAAATTAATATTTTTTTACTATTAACTCTAACGTTATTATTAGGATAGAGGTTTCAACAATGTACTAGAATAGATAAAGTTTTGTTTATTACACAAGTGTTTTTTTGTGATAATATGGTTTAATGTTTCAAAATTAGTGTAAGACATATATGAATTATCTTTAAAGAGTTAAGGAATGGTAATATCATGCAATCTATTATGCACTAGTTAAATGTTATGTTTATTATACAGATGTGTTTTATGTGATAATATGATTTAATGTTTCAAAATTAGTGGGTAAGATATATATGAATTATCTTCACAGAGTTAACGAATCTACGGTAATATTATGTAATAATGTGTCTATGATATGAGTATTTTATATATTAAAAAATTTAATATATATTATCATAAAAATATTAATTTATTTAAATTATAACTATTTATTTAAATCATAAAAAATATCAAATTTTTTAATATTAAAGTAGTTTAAATGTACTCGTAATTTAAATGTATATTTTTAAGGTATCAATTAATATATTCAAAAATCAAACAAGTTTATGTTAATATTGTTCTTTTTTTATTATTACAATATATATTTTTTTATCAATGTATTTATAAATAAAAATTATTTATATATTTAATTAACAATATAATATATTATGGTAAAGGAAAAAGTAATAAAATAATGAGTTCATTTCATTATTTATAAATAATAGATATTTTATTTTTATTTTTTTTGTTAATTTTGGCATAACCATTCTATTTTCTATTAAACAAAAGTAAGTTTACACCATAAAGATTGACCAAGTGGCCGCAACTTGCCCCGAAGGGAAACCAAGTCTATTAGCCACTTTTTTGCATTGTAATCCATCCAAAAACAGTAAAGTCTTAAACTCTCTAGCCAAGCTAGATATGTCTTTGTTTCATGTCCGTACACTACATAACTATCTAAACAGATATTTGCATCACACAAATTAAAAGCTATCCACAAAAAACAAAAATATGCATAGGTAAGCGTCTAATACTTCTGCTCCTCCGAGGCACATTCAACAAGTGTCGGATCCTTGGCAGATTCCCCAGGCATGGCATTCAGTTCAAGTATGCAAGGGGTGTCGAGGTCACTTCTATCCAACCTGATGTCTTGTTTATGCAGTCGACATAGGATTTTCTGCAAATCTTGCTTACAACTCGACATACCCTGGAGTGTCACTGTCATTCACACACAAGTCTATTCCATTTCCTTGCCTAATAAACTCTTCATTAACTAATAAAGGTACAGAGTTTTCTTAAGCTTTGTAATTCTTCCTCAAGTGTTACCCGGATCCGGGACTAAGGTCCTCCAATTATCCATTTCTTCCTTTGACTCACTTCCTTCTTTTATTTCCTCCTCCTACTCTTCTAATAGTTTTTAGATTCTCGCATCCATCCCCTCACGGTAAGCTTTGATCGCTTTAGTGATAAGGTGTTCTATCAACTTCCTGCCCCTGCGCGGTTCCGATGTGCTCATCTCCTTGTCTTTCCTAGGTGGCAAGCCTCTCCTACCATGACCACATCCCCTCACATCATGAGGCATGACCTGCTTGCTAGAGCCCTGGTGACAACAACAGTTAGTTAAATCAAAACACAACATTGCAATTATGTGCCACCCCCGTGTGACTCTGTTTTGAATTGTTTTTCCATCATTATGCCCCATCCCATGCTTCTCCGCTCCACCTTCTCTAATGATTTCAGAGATGAGGTGGTCCATAGACGCGACCTACAATGGGGAGGTCCATAAACCAAGCCCATTATCATACCCCTTTTCCAATCCCCATTACTATCGTTTCCATGCAAGTTAGCTGCCCTTGCATAAGCCATTCTCACAGTCCCTCTTTCTTCTTATAGTTTTCTTGGAGTAATTCAGGTGCCTTTCCCCCTTTGCCCAGGGACTAGTGGCAATGCCCCTCAGTTCCACCCAATTTTCTTTCTAATTAGATTCTTTGGCCTTGCCATCTGTCCAAGACGAATTCCGATTAACCCAACACTTGATTTGCATGTAGCAGTAATGGCTACAACCCATACATCCTACCAACTGCTTCCCCCTGGCCCCTTCTTCCATCTCTTGCCCCTCATTCATTCGCTTGAAACAATCAGCCTTACCCCAAGCATAGTTTAAGGACCGTAGTACATCAAAGCCCAGAAGCATGCAATTACCCCCCCAGTGGTCGTAGGCACTACCCATCTGGCAAAGGGTATGGATACAAAACTAGGCAATTTCCAGCAATTTCCTTCCCCATTACCACCAACTGTTCTATACCCTCCATGCCTTCTTCCTATTTACCCTCCTCTACCCCCAGAAAAAACAAATCATAACATAATTACAGTGGTGGAACAAAGCTGAATAATAGACCCGAGATATACATGCGTTCGTCGCCGAGCTTGGCATCACTAGTTCCATCTTCCTCCCACACTGCTGCAATACCACCTTCCTTCACAAGCTGACACTATAACATTGAGTGCTTGCCTCACTCACCTGCCTATATACGTTACCTTACCTCTTGTCCCACCACCATTCCCACCTCCCCAGCATGCATTCATGCCAAGGGTCACACACCCATTTCCTTGAGTATCTAGTGGGTGACGGTAATAATTGCAAAGGTACCGATCATTACTGCAACCAACCTATCCCAAATATCAGCCCTCATCCCTATCGGGGTAATAATAGATACTTTATTATATAAGATGTGATAATAAAAATGTTTATGCTATTCAAAATGTTAATAAATAGTTGTTATGGTTATTGTCAACCATTCATTATTGATGTGTGATCATATATATTGATTATAGATCCCTAAAAGAATAACTATTAAGTATGGAAAATTTTATGAGCTAATATTAGCAGGTGGGCTAATTTTCCATCATTTTTCCAAAAAAAGGATTCACCAATTTCTATTTTTTATAAAAAAATATTGGCCCAAATTTTAAAAAAATATTTTATGTTAAAAAATAACCAACATTATATAGATATTATATATAAAAAAAATCATTATAAATTTGAAATTTTTTACAAATACATCAACAAACATTTTGTAGTTTGCATATTAATGACTAGTGAGATTCATTAATGTTTTTAAACTTCAAGATAATTTTCCATCCTTAAAATTTTACCTACTATTAATATTATATATTGAATCACTTAGATTGATTATCTTCTTTGAAATGAACAAGCCAATATATCGAAGACAACCTTCAAATCTAAAGTATATCTTTTTGAGATGTTGTTTATTCTCTTTGGCTTAACTAATGCTCCAACATTGCTCATATTGATGATGGATGATATTATATAGTCGTTCATAAATTCTTTCATAGTTATATATTTTGATGACATCCAGATCTTCAATAGAACTTGGGAAAAAAAATTGCAAGAGATTCAATAGGTCCCTAACACCATGTGACAACATAATTTTTCTACCAATATTCATAATACTCATTTCTCATGAAGATATTTCAATATTTGGTATAAGTTGTGGATGAACATGGGGTTCATGTGGGCCTAACCAAGATCCAAGTCAATCAGAATTGGTTATCCCTAATGAATGTGCCAAAGTTATATAACTTCTTGGTCCTTACAAAATTCTACGGAAGGTTGTGTTGAGGTTTTCCAATATCACGTTTCCTTTAAATCAAGTCAACAAGGGTGGAGAACAAATAAATTTTCTTTGTTTCAATCACAACAGAAACAATTTGAGGATTCAAAACATTTCCATTACTCTACAAAAATCCTCACATTTCTAGAGCTACAATAACCATTTGAGATTAAGAGGAATTCCTCCATCTATGCTATCAGTGTAGTCCTAACTAAGGAAGGACATTTGATGGCCTATCATAGTGAAAAACTCTATAATACTTTATGGATATATCCCACTTATGATAAGGAGATATACTCCACCATGCAGGAATACCAACAATGGAAGCACATATATTCTAGTGAATAAGATGATAATCCACCTTGATGACATGAAACTACAATTCATGTAGACATATGGAAAGTTACAAAATGACCACCATAAAACAAGACCCACATACTTGCAATAGTTCCATTTGAATATAAAATACAAGAAGGGGAGTACCAATCATGTTCCATACTTCCTCAATTGGCATCTATTGTTCTTCCAACCACATTTCTAAACTCTTATCAACCCAAGACCTCTAGATGACCATAATTATACAAAAATGACTCTTATCTTGTCGACACACACTTAATACTGATTATAGGAAAACAAGTTCTATATTTAATCTCCAAGATGCACTCTTTTTCTAGTTAGGCCACCCTTTTGCTCCTTCAAGTGAGTGTGTCAAGATGATTTGGGCGACACATTACAATTGGAAAGTAGGTAACTTTTGTGTGGAGAATAAAGTAGAAAAGATTTAAAAGTATTTCTAGTGGCTAAAGCTTCAATAAGATGTTCACTGGTATATTGGGCCATGAACTACCTATGTAATTTCTAAACCAGTCATCAAGAAGTAGGGGGTGTACACTTATATGCCTACCTTGAACAAGAAATGGGTGCCAATATCCATCGATTACATTTCAATTTTTCCCTCCACAAAGAATGGTAACAATTTTATTTTTGTGGTTATTGACAAGTTCTCTAAGATGTTCATTTTAGCACCATACAAGAAGGTTATCACAACTAGAGCAACTACCAAAATATTCTTTGATTGCGTTTAGGTTGATAGTGTGCTACCAAAGACCATTATTTCATATAGGGAAAATAGGTTCCTTGGTACCTTTTGTTCCATCCTATGGTCTAGGATGGACACCAAGTTGACAAATTGACCATATTTCTTCTCCAAATAGATGGAAAAATATAAGTAGCCAATAGGGTGATTATGAACATCTTGCAGATGTACAACATCTAGAATCTATGTACGCAGGATGAAAGCCTCACATATGTTCATCAAAAAAATTATACAGTCATCTATAATTTTATTGGCCATAATCATTTTCATGTGTTTTTGGTGTTCCAACCATTGTCCCTAATTAATGTAGTATTCCTACCACATATTCATCAATGATGTCCTCCCATGCTTAGGTTGATGTAGATAAAGTAGAAAAGATCTTAAATGGATCCAACAGTTGCAACAACAAATTCATTATATCTCACATAAAAAAATGTCAAGTATAGGTAGTAACATGACCAAGATAGAGTTCCACACAATTTTTAGGTTGGTGATAAGGTTTCATTACATTTACAAAAATATTACCTCATAGTTCCCCCATAGGAATCGTGTACCACCTTGACATAGGCCTTACACAATCATAAGGCCATGGGTGAAAATTCTTCTACATAAAGCATGCCCCATTTCCTTGGATTCCACCCAACATTTAATATGGAGTTTCTTTTACCATTATTTCCACCTTTGTTACACACCTTAGAGACAACCAACCAATTCGCCAACATAGAAATAAATAATGAGTATATTAAATAGGATACAATGGATTAGATCGTGGACACCACGACAAATAATACCTTCTACTAGTACATACAATTCTATCAAGTTGTCAAAACAAGGTAGGTTCTTCTCCAAGGAAAGTGGCTGACAAGGTGCCAAATTCAATAGAAGTTTCCCCATCTAATGAGGGTACTTAACACAATGGATACTGAGGCCCTATGTGACATTTTTTGGGAAACTTAAGAGGTCAAGGGATTTTATTCCCTTGGCATACCCCAATCATAATTGAAATTTCTATTCCTTATATATTTCTTTCCAACAAGCTATTCTGTCCCCCAAATGGATATCATATGCAAATGTTATGCCCTCAAGAAGTTGATGTACCAACTAACAACCTTAGGGCCCACAAAACTTTTGGAACTTATTCTAAGGTTATGGTTTTTGAAAACTCATATAATGGAGATGATGATTATATTGAATTCCTCTTTTCGAGAGGACCAAAATCGACCCAAAGATCCTCAAATTTGGACTAGGGAAAGTGTACTTATGAAGATCATGTCACACATTGTCAGTGTGAGGGAAACAAACAAAAGCTACATTTTGGTCGACTATCATGAGTGGAGGGGGTTATTTTTTATGACATTATTCTCAAATAAATGTCCCTGTGTCATTTTTATGTCCCACTTCTTTGTTTTGCATTGGATTTCATGTGAACAAATAAGAATTTGATATTGATTTTCTCATATTTTTACTGGAGATTGACTTATAATAGTTTAGACCTGCGAATAAATATCCATAGTTTGTATATTATTTGTATTTATAGTATATTTAGTTTGTGTAGATAGTGTCAATTTCCCACTTATGCAAGAACTTTATCATTAGAAATGAAGCTACATTAAATTCAAATTATTTTTGACATTCTCAATCTTACTTTTCTCGGGGGAGTTTTTATATGGTAAATATTGGTAGAGATGATGGCTTCCTTTTCACTCTATTGCTATGGTAAATATTTGTGGAGGTCATGGATTCCATTTCACTCTAGATGTGGATCACCCCAATCCATTCCTTCTTCATCTATCTCAATTTCCTTCTCTTCTCCTTGTCATTGAAAAATGATGGTGATTGGGGTGAGTCATAGATACCAAGGGAGTGTTGATAGATATGAATAAAAATGATTGGTTGATATCAACATCGAGCTTGTTGTGGATATGGAATACCATGAATCTATCAGAACAAATATTGTATATGACTATTAGTATACTGTGGATGGCTCATATCCGAAGAAGACCGTAACCATTAGAATTTGAAGCCCCAATATGAAAATATATGACTAGGCTTGTGATCAGGTGATGCCCTCATAAAGCTCTCGCCCATAATCAAAGTACATTAAGTCCTTCTTCCATCTGCAATCTCGGGGCTAGAAAATTTGTAACAAAAATACAGATCTTTCTACACGTTCAAATCTCATGGGGAGAGGAATTGGAGCCACTTTTGGGGCAATTAAATGATCCCAATGGTTGTCCAAGATAGCTAGTGACTAGATTGTTTTCCATACAGCATTTGGGTTGCCCCTAGTCTTAGCCTAGTTCGATATCTCACTAGTGGGCATATTGTTTTTCCATTCAACATTTGGGCTTGATTATGCCTAGACTTAACCTTATTTCAAATATGTGTGTGTGTGTGTGACTATAAATTAGTTTTATAACATTTTCCTTAATTATATTGAAAAGTGAAAAGAGCATAATTACTTTTGAGATAACCTTGTATAACTACAAAATAACCCCTATATATTTGGAACCTTATTACAAAATAGATATGCCAAAAAAATCTATTTTCATTTAAGGTCGAGATTACTTTCCATTTATCACGACCTAAAACTAAGTCCATCTTCCTTATTTTCAAAGATTGACTTAATTTTAGGCACTAAAACATTTGTAATATCATCACAAAAACTTAATAGTAAAATTTAATATTAATAAATTGTTAATTTACTTGAGTGGATATTATTATTAACAAATCAATTATTTTCCTTATTATTAATGTAATTTGGATATGATATCATATTTATTTAAATTAATCATTCTTATATTAAATTTAATACTTTCTATTTTTATTTTTTATTGATTTATTGAAATATATAACAAAATATTCTATGAAAATTTGAAAAAATAAAATTAAAATAATATGATATTAATTGGAAAAAATATGTAATATTAATTTTAAATTTATTTAGAAATTTCAACATAATAAAACAAAAACAAAATTTATAATCATAATTTAGTATAATAAATAAATTAATAATAATTTAAATATTCATTTCATTATAATTATCAATTAATATACACAAAATATAATTCAATTATTACTATAATCATATGAACAAAATGTTCAAGAAAACATGAGCTTCTATATTGGAATAATACCCTCAAATAAAGTTTTATTAAATTTGTACTATAAAATAGAATTTTTTTATGTTATGGATGATAAGACTATTAGCATAGGGTTTTCAACAATCGACTAGGATCAATAAAGTTATGTTTTTAAGTTTTATTAAATTTGTACCATAAATAAAAATTTTATGGATGATAAGACTATTAGTATAGGGTTTTCAACAATGGACTAGAATCAGTAAAGTCGTGTTTGTCACGGATATGTGTTACGTGATAATAAGATTTAATGTATCAATATTACTGTGTAAGTCATATTTGAATTATCTTCAAAGAGTTCAGGAATCTATTGTAATAGTACTAATTTAATGGGTTTATGGTAGCCATGTTTTATATATTAGGAAATTTATTATATATTATCATAAAAATATTACATTATTTGAAAATTATATTATTTATAATATATTGATATATTGTTGTTGGAATTTTTAAAGTTAAAAGTAATCTAGATGTGTCATATTTTAATAACATGTCAATTATGGAATTGAGGCTTCTGTGATTCATCATAGTTATAAGAAGAGCTTCGGCGATTTACGCTGAAGCTCTTCTTATAAACATGTCAATTAATCATTAAAAATTAAATAGTTTTTCTATTAATATTGTTTTTAATCTATTTTTACAAAACAAGATGGAGGTGAGGTAAATAATTAATATGTTTTTTATGTGTATGATATGAATTTTTCATATGGTTGTAAATATAATTTATCTATTAATGTTTAACTAAATTATTTTAAAGAAACTTTATATCGTGATAAGTGGAAAAAGACTATGTAGAAATAGTATGATCTTTTAATCAATAATGTAATATGGAAATTGGTGAACCTTCTATATAGAGCCAAACTAATTGATTGCAAGTGAATCTACAAGAAAAAGTATAAAATAGTTGGCTCAATTATCCAGAACAAAGAGAGATACACAACAAAAGGATTTTCATAGAGAAAAGGAATTGATTATGAGGAGCTTGCCCCAGAGGAAAATGGGCTCCCATTCACACTTTATTTTTTTGGTAGCACAAAATGGATGGAAAATTCATCAAATGGATGTAAATATTACTTTCATGAATGGAGACTTGAAATATAGTATCTTCATACACAAGACCAAATAATTCATTTGTTGGTAGGATTCTTTATAAGTTCATGCGAAAACTTTAGGGAGGACATTGGTTTACCACAAGAATAATTCAATAGAAATCAATACATTGGACTCTAGTATTCTATGTTGGATGAATTTAATCTTATTCGAATTATTATAAATTAGATTTTCATTATGATAGTGAAAATTTAGTGCCAACTTAGGCTATTTCATGAATCTTGACACACAATTGCATTGTAGAGATCACACAAATAGTCATTTTCAATCTTTTTCACAACAATGATAGAATATTTAGAACTTGTACAAGCAACCAAAGATATAGTATGGCCCAAGAGAATACTTGAACATTTACAAGAGAAATAAGTGAATTCTAGTCCTCTTTTGGTTCATAATACTTCTACAATAAATTTTCAAAGAATCAAAAGCTCCATGATTGAACCAACTACACCAAGACAAAGTATCATTTAATTCAATATTATGTAGAGCAAAAACTATTCACTTGAGACCTAGTTTCTCAAATAAGTAAGAATTAGATATTCTCTACATAGAACTTGGAAAAATAGAATAAAATTTTGAAATGAAGCTTAGACTTATAAACACCCTATTGAATTATGTGGTGATAGGTACCTAATCCTTATGGATTGGGGTACATTACAAAGATAGGATAAATATGAAGAATCATGTGTGAGTGTCAAGAGCCATTAAGCTTTTTGGAAGATGAAATCGAGAGTCATATCCTCAATTTATTTATCTATCAATAACATTAATAAAATACACTTATGTGAATTTAGTTACTAACCTATGAATTTTGACATTATTCAAATTTCATTCACAACTTTTAATGTTATTCAAGTTCCCATATTTCCACATTTTCCACTTTTACACTTCAATTTACCAATATTTACATGACTTCTTATATGCTTGTATTAGTATGGAAACCTCTCACATTGTCTCAAAGTTCTTATCCTCATGGATAAGTTCCTCTGCATAATATTTTAAAATATTTTGGAACTTCTCTCTTTCATAACATTTTTTTTACCATGTATGTGCCAACTAATTTCACTAATTGCAACAATAAATCATTAAAGTTCCTCCACATAATATTTTAAAATATTTTGGAACTTTTCTCTTTAATAGCATTTTTTTTACCATGTTTGTGCCAATTAATTTCACTAATTCCAACAATAAATCATTGATTGACTTTTGATAGTCATATATGTGTATATTTGGAAATTTTACTTCTCATTTCTATTTTCTTATCATGTGCATGGAAATTTAACTCTACTTATTTCTAAGTCTAGATTATCATTTGAATTATACTTTTCATGTGTATTTTAAAAATACTTCTCCATGTGTATTTTAACAATATTTGGACAAATCTCTCTTTTTTTATCTATAATAACACACAAACTTGAAAATTATTAAAAAAAATTACTTTTTTTCTTACCTCTTCCCTTTTCTATATTATGGGAATAAGATCTTGAGGGTTGGCCCTTTTCTGAAATATCATTCTAAAATAAATTTGATCAAGGGTCATAATTAGAAATAAATGTATATCAACTCACCTTTTTCATCTTTGATTCTCACGTTACTAGAAGTGTCCTTCTTATAGGGTAAACTCTACATTCCTATTAGCATTTCGGAGTTGGATGGTTAAAGGATTCTTCGCTTATGGGAACCTTTTCACTTCTTCCTCCCGTCCTTCCCGACATCTCACCTTCAGTTGCTTATATCAACATGATATCATCCTGTGCTATCTCGGCTAATCCTTGGATTGTACCTAATGGAGCTAGCATCCAAAGTTTTGGAGACCGAGTGTCGCTCAACCCTGTCGAGCTATATTATGAAGCCATATATTAGACTTGTGTGGCTTATATCTTCTCTTCTATTAATTAGGTAGATCAATCAATGGATTATGACATGTCTTTTGATCCTTTTTTCTCGCATATTCTCTACTAATGAGAGAATCATGGAGATCGTGATGCCAGATCACGAGCCATGGGAAGAACATCACCATTGTTCCTCTTTTTTGTATTCCATTGAGGATAATCTCAATGATGTGTAATTGTCTAATTTTTTTGAGCCTTATGGTGGACATCTATCCGGTTACGCGATTGTGCAAAAGATCTTAAGCGTTGGTTACTTTTGGACTACTATCTTTTGCAACTATATTCTCATCGTCCAAAAGTGTCATGCATGCCAGATCTATGATCATAAGGTACATGATTTTCCTGCTCCATTGCATTTCGTTATAGCTATTATTCCCTTTGCAAAATGGGGTATCAGATTTATGACATGTAACCCTCACTCGGTCAGGGGGCATGGTTATATCATTGTCACCCTAGGCTATTTTTCTAAGTGGGTCGAGGTGATGCCTACATTTAATGAAATTTGCCAAAAAACTGCATACCTTTTCTTCAATCACATTATTGTTAGGTTTGGTGTTCCACAAGAAATAGATACAAATCACATAAAGAATTTCAGAGAAAATATGATTACCATACTAACTGCTAAGTTTGAAATTTCACATGAAATTTCCACTCCGTACTATCCTCAAGCTAATGGACAAGTTGAGGTTTTTAACAATGTTCTTAAGACTATGCTTCAATTTATGGTATGGGTCGACAACTCAAACTGACACTTATTTACACTACCTTGTGGGCATACCAAACCTTAGTAAGGACTGTTATTGGATTCACACCCTTTTAGTTGGTTTATGGTCTGGAAGTAATCCTTCCCATCGAATGTGAAATTTCATTGTTAAATTTAGTTGTCGAACGTCTTCCTGCCACTTCAATAGAGGAGGAGTGTCTTTTACATATTACAAGTTTGGATGAAACTCGGCCCAATGCTTCTTTAGACAATGAAGCTCATAAAAGACATGTCAAGTCACAGTTCAACAAAAATTTCAAGCCTCATGTCTTCTCGGAAGGAGACCTGGTTCTCTTATATGACCAGGAGGCCAATAAGTTAGGTCCAGGAAAGTTCCAACCCATGTGGCTGGGTCCATACATTATCAAGCAAGTCCTTGCAAAAGGGGCTTGTGAGTCAGTAAAATTTTATGGAGTTCCACTGAAGTAGCCTCAGAATGGGTTGTACCTAAAAAATACTATGCTTGATCCCATGCATAGTACATTGTGTACATAATGTCTATAGGTGTGTTGAGTGCATTTGTAGTGTGCTTTTTCATAGTTTACCATAGTTTTTTTGGTCCCTTTTATGTTTGGTTTGCAGATGTCAACCTCTCTCGAACTGTATATTGGTTATGTTGGGGGTGCTAGTCATAGTACTTTGAACCTATCTTCCAAAGTATAGGCTACCTTTGCTGCAAATGGAGAGCTAGTGAGTATGCAAGGGATTTTCATTAGTCTCTCTACTAACAACATCATTGAGTATACTGCAGTGGTTGAGCTACTATCTCATGATATTTTACATGGTATTCATTGTTTATTCATCAGGTTTGACTCACAGCTCATAGTACTACAACTTGCTAACGTCTATTCAGTGAGAAATCTTGATATCCTTCGCATGGTTTTGAGAGTATGATTTTTGGAAAGACATTTTGATTTCATAAAATATGAACACATTTCTAGAAATCCAAACACATTATCAGATGCCCTAGCTAATTATGTTTTAGATAGGCATTTGCAGTGAATATAAAGAAGTTTCAGTTCACATCACATCATATTGAAAGTACAATAGGAACTACGAAACACTGAATATATATATATATATATATATTATATAATATATATATATATATATATATATATATTAAGTTTTGTTTTACAAATTTTGTGCCCTGAGACACATATGGCTACATCGCCCATACGAAAAACTTCATGCAAATTTCTAAGTAGACAAATCAATGGTGCTCAGGGTAAAATTACACCGCGTGAGATATCTTGCACAGTAATAAACCAATATGGCTAGGCACTATGATAGTGTGTCACTCAAGTCACATCAGAATATGGTCTACCTTAGTTTCATCAATCCCGTGGATCAGCCCTGCTCCACCTCTGATAGTATCTCATCTACCTCAAGATTCCATAATGCATCCCATCCTACCACAGTAACATTTATTGGTTCCACTGCCTCCTCATGTGGTTCTCTTTGTAAGAAGGAGATATGAAGCACATACCGATCAAATTGATCAAATATTGCATGAAAACATTAATTTTTTAGTCTCGGAAACACCAAAAAAATTGTAATACTTTCAAAAGATTAAATGTTTGAAATATTTTACATCAAGCATCCCATTTCTGACCCTCACAAAGCACGAGATCAATATCATCACGAAAATCCATCCCTGCGTAAAGATAATCGTCAATCATGATGAACTGCCTATGCAGCCACTCAAAGAAGGATGGTGAGAAGCTAATCACTGACAAACCTGCATGTTGGGCCATATTATCTATCCACCTTCTCATTTGTGGGGCCCTCAAATAAATAGGCTCGAGTATAAGCTATTGAGGCTGAAGTCGTGGCACCCACTCTGGAGAAAAGGAGACTAAGATCAAACCATATCCGAAGTCATTTAACTTACCCTCTCTTGCTTTAGTCAGCTATTCCTTAATATTGACATAAACTCCCTCACTCTAGTTGAAGACTATTGGCTCTAGACACTCCAACCCGTATTACATGTACGATCTACCTACCACATGAACTATTGAGTTACCTAAAAATCTTGTGATAATATACAAGATCATTCTCAAAGTAAATTTGGTTACATTTTTTGTATTGTGTTATGAAACCAGCTCACAAGAAGATAGAAAAGATAGATCAACGACTTAGAAATCATCCTCTTTAAGGGGGAAACCTCCTTTACATTACACAAATGAACAATTCTTTGATGATACAAATGACAAAACCTCCTTTCTATATATAGGAGTCTAAGGGGTTACAATATAACCAAAGCCGACTTAACAATAATAATATAAGGGAACAAAAAAAACAATAGTGGGCTTCTATGGGGCACAATAATAACAATATGGGGACATTAGGGGCACAACAATAACAATAAGGGATACAATGATAATAGTAATGGAGGAATGACTAGTATTATAGGGACCTAACATGCCCCTCTCCTTCAGAAAGGTGTTTTCCTCAATGCTTGAGTAGTTTTGGATGTTTCTATATACACTTCTTGTCCTCCCATGTGGAATCTTCAACGGGTAAGTTCTTCCACATGATGAGATTGTTGGGTCCCCATAATACTAGTGATTACCCCATTACTATTGTAGTTCTAACCCTTATTAATATTGTTGTGCTCCTATTATGCCCATATTGTGCCCCATAGAAGCCCACTATTGCTATTGTTGTGCTGAGAAGAAATTATTCTATGTAGATTGTGAAGAGGAAGAAGAAAAGGAGCAAGATATGTCAAAAGAAGAGGATATACTCCAGGAACAAAGCCTAGATGAAGAACAAATGAATCCAACCATATCTTGTAATGCATTGGCGGGAATTACCACTCCTCACATCAAGATAGAAGGACAAATCAAGAAGAAAAAGGTAATAGTGTTGATTGATTCAGGAAGTACCCACAATTTTATTCATTGTAAGTTAGCAAAAGAATTGAATTGCTTCCTATATCCAGCACCAGAGTGTCAAGTGATGATTGCAAATGGAGGAACAATAAATTGCTCTGGAAAGTGCCATAATATCAAGCTATCCATGGGAGAATATGTATTGACTAGCCCAATGCTTTCCATTCCAATGGTAGGTGTTGATGTTGTATTAGGAGTCCAATGGCTACAATCCTTGGGTGCAATAGCTTTTAATTTTCAAGAACTTTTCATGAAATTTTCTATGGAAGGAAAGGAGGTTGTATTAAGAGGTATTGTAGGGAAACCAGGAAAGATAATCAGCTCTAATGGTATGAAAAAACTTCTAAAAAAGGAACAAAAATGTGTAATTGCACAATTATGTTCACTAGATGTTTCCACATTGGAATTATCTATTTCTCCAGATCTCCAAATAGTCTTGGACAAACATTCCAAGGTATTTGAGACTCCCAAAGGTCTCCCACTATTCATGATCATGATCATGCTATTCATCTGATTCCAGGAAGTGTTCCTCCAAACATCAGGCCATACAGATATCCCTATGCCCAAAAGAGTGAAATTGAACGTATGGTTGCAGAAATGCCAGAGGCTGGTATAATTTAACCTATTCAAAGTTTTCTCTGCTCCAGTAGTATTGGTGCACAAGAAGGATGGATCATGGCGCATGTGTCCGGATTATAGGGAGCTCAACAAGCTCACTATTAAAGATAAGTTTCCCATTCCTATCATTGATGAATTACTGGATGATTGCATGGATCAATTTAACTTCACCAAGTTAGATATTTGTTCAGGATATCATCAAATCAAAATGAAGACTCAAGACATTTCGAAAATAGCATTTAGAACTCATGAGGGTCACTACGAGTTTTTTGTCATGCCTTTTTGGCCTTACCAATGCACCTTCTACATTTCAAGGTTTGATGAATTCCATTTTCAAACCCTTCCTTAGAAAATTTGTGTTAGTATTTTTTGATGATATACTAAACTACAACAAGTCTTGGAAGGATCATGGAACATGTTGACAGGGTGCTACAACTATTGGAGGAAAAACATTTATATGCAAAAAGATCCAAATGTTTCTTTGGAGTACAAGAGGTGGAATATCTGGGTCATATTGTATCTCATGAAGGAGTTAAGGTAGACCCTAGCAAAATTAAAGCCATTAAGGAATGGAGAATCCCCACATCCATAAAGCATCTGCGAGGGTTTCTCGGGTTGACAGGGTATTATCGCAAGTTTGTTAAGAATTATGGGAGAATAGCAGCACCTCTAACAACACTATTGAAGAAAGATGCATTT
>APFE030507406.1:9269-47982 GCA_000404065.3 Pinus taeda | reverse complement strand
ATGTAATGTAAAGGAGGTTGCCCCCTCGAAGAGGCTGAATTCTAAGGTGTTGATCTATCTTTTCTATATTTTCTTGAGCTGGTTCATAACATATTTACTCACACTTGTCCTTGTAAACTTTTCGACTTAGTGTTATTATTAACTACTTATAAAACAAATATCATGATAATAAATATTTCATATTTACTTCATTTTGTAATTTTTTGTCACTTAGGGTACGTATATTGATGATATTAAAACATGAGCAAGTTGCGAAGTAAATGGGGGAGATGATTTTCGAATTTCAAGATTTATTTCTACTATTTCCCATAAACGTCATCTTTAGTATCTCAAATTTATATTTATTAAGGGTGTCCTGTATAATAGATCACACGAAAAATAGTAATGGTTGGTGATTATATAAGAAAATGAGAAATCTATAGTTAAACGAGATTGAGAACATAGTTGATTAAGAAGGTATTTTTAAGTACAATGCAAAAATGGCTAGAAGAGGAAGGAAATATCTACTTGCAGTGATACAATAAAATCATTTGCTCATATCAATAGGAATTTTTAATGGTTGACTACATATCAGTGGTATGTGAACTTGCTGACAAAATACTAGAACAACAACAAAATTTGGATGAGCAGATTGGAAAATGTTGTCAAATCATGGGGAATAATAAGAATATTGGCATTTAGAGGAAACATCTCTAGAATATCTACTGCATCAACATCTCTTTTAGATAATGAGACTAAATCATTATGTGAATGCATCAAATCTCCTTCACAAGGTGGTATCATCAGGTAATATTCAGAAACCAAATCCTTGCTTGAATACATGTAACCTTTTGTAAAAGGTGGTAGTATAAGGTAATATTCAGAAAGTGTTGCAAAATCCATAGTCCATGGATTATTTTTAATTATTGTTTCCAAGTTACTTGTTGATGCATGTAGAAGAAACTTTTTGGAGTGTCATTCCTTGATTATATGCCCACATTCAACTATTAGGGAAATATTATTGCAAATATTGGTAAGATGTTTGGGGGAGATGTAGTTATTTGCATTGGAATAACACCAAAAATATGCAATAGTCATAGTAAGATGTCTGTCTTTTGATTCTGTTACTATATCTAGGAGTTGTTCGATAAAAGTATCCTTTGTGGATACTTTTATTTGGATGAAAAAAGAAAAAACAATTTTTTTCTTTACCATTTTCTATTGGAGAATTCATTGTGAAGAACACAACTCACCTTGTAGAGCTTACAATCTTTAATGTTAACATAAGTGAAGTTTAAGTTCTTTAAGGATTTGATCAAGATGTCATATTTTCCAAACACTTGGCTACTGTTAGGTACAGAAACTTGTTTATAAGAATTTTGGAGGAAAGTGAGGAGAGTCGCACTACCCGATCCAAAAATCAAGAGTTGGAAATAGATATTAATGAAATTGCTAAAGAAACTAGCTTCAGTATGAAAGGAAGATATAGGAAGAGAGGCACAAGTGGAGGAATGATTAATGATGGGCTATCTGGTGGTGAAGATGAGGAATATCTCCCTTCGAGATTCAGTTTAGAGAAAGTGGATATGGTTGAATCATCCAAGGTCAAGAGTGCAAAAAAAATATATCAAAGAAGTTGCGAACATGGAAGTTGATAGCACTATACCACTTGATTGGGTTACTAGTTGCTTAGTAGAAAATTTAAAAATAATGGAACAAATTGTCAAAGAAGTCATCACTTTTGATAATTCCCTGCCACATTGAAAAGTGAAAGCTATGACAAAGGTAGTAGAAAGTTGAAAATTGAAAGAGTAAATGTTCGTAATAGAAATGTTATTGAACAAGTATAAATGGATGTTGTTATGTCTAGGGTTGGAGTCATTGGGCTCTTAAAATTGCGTCAAACTATTGGTGAGACACTGACACACTTTTTTACTGAATAAGAAGCTGAAAACCTGGGGCTAAAAGCAAGAATAAAATAGATAGAATAAACTCTAAATATAGTTCCTTTGTTTATGACTCCATTGGACATATAGGAACTAGCATCAACAATTTCTACTACCGACGCATTCGATAGATTTATGAAAGTGGTTAACCTCCTTAATGGAGCAAAATCATACATTATCACCAATACAGACAAAATATTTAAAATTATTGAAGATGCATGGGAAGAAACTTTCCATATGAACTATTTAGCACAAAGGATTACATCGTTTGTGAACTTTATTAAAAATGATCTTCAAATCGACAAGCATTTCGTCGATAATGATTTACCTAATTTTATTTTGAAGGTTGATTCACTCACTAATGTAGAGAGAAAACAACAAAACCTCCCAACAACTAACAAAATGAAGCATATCAAAGCTGGACGATGTGTGGAGATCACAATACTATAAGAGATCAATTATGAATGTAATAATATAGACAAAGTGATGCATTTTTCAAAGAGCTAAAAAATGTTGAAGATCTACATGATCCACATCTGAAAATGACTATGGATTAATTTCAAAAGGGATTATACTAACTAAATTGGAAAATTTAGAACTGTTAATGGGGGAAAAGTTTGAAAATATAGTTGATTTTACTGAGGTGGAAATTATAAAATGGCTAGTTATTTTTGTTGAGGTTAATGAATAATCTATCTTGACTAAACATGTGCAGGGAGAGACTCTAAAAATTGAGGAGGAGATATTTAATCAATGTGTCAAAATGAAAATTACAACCCCTATGATGAAATGTTACATTCAAATTTGGCTAGGGAAATCCCTCCAATAAATTAGGAATCCGAAAGACAACTAGCACTTCAACAACCACGGTCCATGCTTTTGCATGATGTGAGTATTCTTAAATCTTGAAGCATTTGCTTTTCTTATTTCCAAAATTTGATGATTCAAGTTTGTTGATTGTGTTATCATGACTTACGCCAATTCTTGGATGCAACTTATTATTTTTCTTGCAGGTACCTTCTTCACATTGTGATTCATAGGATCCCAATATGAATCCCCCATTGGGATGAATGAATTTACTTTTTGACTAAGTATTGGGATTTTAATGAGTGCTTTAGGCACCAAACGTTATTGTCAATATCAAAAATATTGGACATCATTTATATATAAATGTAAGTTTAGTTATATTATGGCTTCCATTCGTGCATTCCTTCCTTTCTGCACATGCCTTTCCTTCACATATAAAGAATAATTTATTGCATCTACCTAATTTATTGACCACAACTTTGTTATTTATCATTTACATGAAAGTTTATTATTTAGTTTGATCCTAGCTATAATAGAATATTTGAAAATACATCTTACGAATTTCGCTTTCTAACTATTTTTTGGAATGGAGTAGTGGACAGTTAAGGAGGGGACATGAAAAAATGGCATAGTTTGTGAGTTGGTAGCTTGGTCTAGAAAATTATTCTCATTGCTGATCTAAGCAATCTCTGGGATACAAATTTTGATTGTCGTAAATCAAGGGCTTTGAAGTATGTCTTCAACTCTAGTTCTAGTGATTTGGTGGCAATGATTTTCTGTTCTTTTGTTGCTTGATTATGTTGTTTTAATTCTGAGTTTTTTGACCAATGTTTTCAAGAATCGTGAGATAAAGTTTTGCACAAAATATTGTATAGGTCTAAATTCTACGACATTGGTCAGTAAACATTAATTGAGAATGAGTTTTCCAATTTTTTCTTTCTACTTCTATATTATATCTATTGTTTTTTTATTGATGAATATGAAAATAAAGATTGGATAGGATTTTTGGGTCTCATATATGTGTTCCATGTGTAGTATTTATTTTATTCATGCTTATGATGATTAGGATTTAAATCTAGATCCAATTCTTACTACTATAGTTGTGTTGGTTATTGTATAATATTTTTTAGGTGGGAATACTTATAAAAGTGATCTATAAACATTAGAAAATGAGGGAGAGTGCGATTGCTATCTTTATGCTTAGTTTTTATGTGAATAATAAAATTTATTAAATTCCTAAAAGAAAATAATTAATGTGAATTTAGACTAAATTTACTGCTTTCAATTCTATGTTTGTGTTGCATGAATGAATTAGGTGTTGGAAAGAACTTCTTTATTCTTTTGAAATATCGTGGAAGGATGTAAATGATAATAACCCTTTTAACTCTGCACATGGTTTAACAAGTCTTTGGCTCCACACATTCTTCTGGGACATAGCACTTCTCCTTTGGTACACTCTCACTTCCACATGTGCGCATGCATTCCCACCTCCGCACAGTTCTTTGGTGCACCTACATCCCATACAAAAGTTTTTTTACATTCACACTACTCCACACAATTGCTTCCTCACATTTGTGGTTCTTTGCACGCTTTCCTAGTAAATGCTATTAAATGTTTTTATGCCACTTGTTGTGATTACAAATATTTTGCCCTATAATATTTATCATTGTTTGAAGGCCTTTTACATGAAATAAATTATGTTTAGTTAGGTATTATATGCCTTTGATCCATATGCTATATTTCTTTTTGCATATTTTTAGGTGCATGATGTATATAAAAAAATTTCCAACTAGATCATTGTGTTATGTCATGTTTTCTTATGCATTATTATTTTTGCATTGTGTTCTCCTTCTATCAAATTTTCAAATCTAATGAAATTGTACCATATTTTTCTTTCCTCATATCAAGCTTTGAAACAAAATACCGTATGTATATAAAGGTTCAACAATAACTTTGGGTCTCACATATATGTTCCATGTGTAGCATAGATTTTAATGATGATTAACATAATAGGGATTTAAATTTGTATTAAGTTATTTCTATTATTCTTGGGTTGGTTGTTATGTATCATTACATTAATGTATAAGGAATGGATTCATATTTTCATTTTCTATTAAATTTATTTTATGTATAATGATTGAAGGGATTTTGGAAGATGGACCCCTTGTATAAATTATAGGATTTGCATTGCTGGTAGCATATAGTTCTCTTAATTCACTGCTTATAACATATAGTTCTCCTTAATTTATTCATCATAACTTTACTATTTAAGATCTACACCCACATCTAAATAGTTGGGTACCTTTGCCAACATGATTATAAATTAACATTGTTGACTTTACACTTGGTTTATATATAAATAACATTGGAAATTCTTTCTGAGTAAAAATTGTCAAATCTAATAAGTTGTTCCAATCAAATAATTAGTGTCAATAATATGCACTAACTTCTTCCAATATATACTTTTTTTTATTTCCTCATGTTTTTGCAAGATTGTGGAAGTAGTCAAATGCTACTTATCCTTTTAGCACGACACATGTTTTACCTCTAAAACCAATTTATTTCCGCATAGTATTCTCCTTCTCACATGCTTTTCTTCCACATAGTCTTCAACTCCGTATATCCTTCCTCTGTAGAACAATTTATACCTTTGAATACTTCTTCCATATATCTCCATCCTGTACACCACTTATTATGTACAAGCACTACTTTGCACAATTTCATTTTTTGCATTTGTCCTTTCTCACATGCTTTCATCCTCAATGTTATAAAAAATTTCTTTCATCACTTCTTGTTATTACAAAGATTTCATGATATACTATTATAATCGCTGGATGGTTTTTTACACCTTTAAAATTATGTCTAATGCTTCATGATTTTCATCCATAATGTTATGTTTCTTTTCCCATGTTTTTATCTGCATGGTGTCTATAAAAACATTTTGTAGCTAGGTCATTGTGTTATGTTGTATTTTATTTTGCAATGGAATTTATTGCATTGTATTATTATTTTATGAAATTCCGAACCCTATGGTTGGTAACAAAAAATTAGAAAACACTTTACCTTCAAACATAGTACATTCTTCAACCACAATATAGAATTGGAAATTTTTTTGAGTGGAATTTATCAAATTCAATAAGTTATTCCAATTAGATTATATCATCAATTTAAACCAAATTTACTATTTTCAGTGCTATGTTTGTGTTACGTGTATCCTATTGTAGATTTTTCCATCTCCTATCACACAAGTGATTTCAGAAGAGATAAAAGCCTCCTAGAGACAACCTTTGGGTTGATAGGAGACCAACACTTATGGCATCCAAGAGGAGTGATTTTGAAGATTATCTAAAGGCTTTCTGTTGCAGTCCATATGTCACGTAATTGGTTCAATATCCCTTTACCAAGGTAAACTCAAGCAAACAAATAGATCAAAATAAACACTTGTAGATATGGATAATCTTAAAGAGAAATGTGTTGGTTCTAGTGGCCGACACACAACAATACACAGTTTAACATTGTTATAGTAGTATAGATGAACAAGAGAAAGGAAAGGGGGGAAATCGATGCAGAGGGTTGAACTTAACACAAAATCCTAAGCAACAATATTCAATAGAAATACGGAAGAGTGAGGAGGTGAAAATGTAGAAAAAGTGGAGCGCGAATTAAGGTCTCAATTTATATGCCTCATGAATACATTTGTCACCAATTAGCATAAGTAAATATGTGCTTACATATAGGTATTGTAGGCTATCAAATAACACAAGTAAATCCGTGATTACATAGGTACTGCAAACTAGTAAATCTGTGTTTACATAGGTACTTCTCACTACTTAGCAACATACATACAACCATGTGAGAGTGAAACCGACAACTTGATAACACAATTTTAGAAGAGGAAAGACATACATGAAATGATATACAAAGGGGAAAACATACCGTGCGTATTGCTCCGATTGGAATCAACCAAAGTGCTTCATTAATCTTCGAAGATGGAGTCCAAATCATGAGTCCATTATATTTAACAATTGTATATTCTTGAGCATGGTAAATTTTAAGGGCGAATTTTAGCCCAAGGGCGAAATTTAAGAGCATTTTCACTTTAGAGGGGCCAAACTTTTACAAAACGTGCATTTAATATATTTAGCCCAACTTTTATTTAAAAAATAATTATTTTTTTCATTTTAGCCAAAAAAAAAGGGAAGATAAACTATGAAAAGACTCATTTGACCCAATTCACATGGTTTGGGCCCAATAAATAAAAATAAAAATAAAGTGGAGGTATGGTAAATAAATAAAACCTCTTTTTTTACTTACTCCAAAGGTATGGTAAATAAATAAAAAATAAATAAACTAGAGGTATGATAAATAAATAAAACCTCTTTTTATATTTAGTCCATAACCCTCTTTCTATTTAAGAAGGCTCAAAATTGAGGTTTTATTTAAGTGAATTCTATGGGCCAAATACCATATTTATAAAAGAGATTGTAAATTAATAAAAATATAAATAAACAAGAGGTATGGTAAATAAATCAAACATTTTTTTTATATTTACTCCATAAGTCACCTTATATTTAAGAACACGCAAGGGTGTAAATAAATAAAAATATAAATAAATTGGAGGTATGGTAAATAAATAAAACCTCTTTTTATACTTACTCCAAAGGTATGGTAAATAAATAAAAATATAAATAAACTAAGAGGTATGGTAAATAAATAAAACCTCTTTTTATATTTTAGTCCAAAAACCCTCTTTCTATTTAAAGAAGGCTAGAAAAAAGGTTTTATTTAAGTGAATCTATGGGCCAAATACCATATTTAGAAAATAGGTATGGAAATTAATAAATATAAATAAATGAGAGGTATGGTAAATAAATAAAACATTTTTTTATATTTACTCCATAAGTCACCTTATATTTATGAACACTAAAAAAATGCGTTATATTTAGGTGAAGTCTATGGGCCAAATTATTATTAATACCATGCAAAAAAACATTATTAACCCTAATATTAGTATTAATAAAAATAAAGATGGCACATGGTATTCATGTGGAATGTAGCCTACTTAAAGGGGGGAATTAAACTAGAATAGTTCAATCTTTACTCTGGATCTACTAAGCGCCGAGAAGGATAAAATATCGTGATATGTGAACTAGCATAGAGTGAAAAAATATTTGATCCCTCTCGGGGCTTGGGAGATCAAGAGTAGCCGAGAGGGATCAAATATCGTGATATGCGAACAAGCATAGAGTGACAAAATATTTTATCCCTCTCGGGGCTTGGTAGATCAAGAGTAAAAATGGATCTTGTAATTTAATGTCACTTAAACATTTTAACTTGGCTAAAATAAAAATAAATAAAAATCAATTATTAATTTTATTAATTCTTATAAATTTTATAAATTACTAATAGTAGTTTTTAAGCTCGAGGTTTATGATAACCCATGGTATTCATGTGAGCATAGATTATTTAAAGGGGGAATTCTATCCGCTTAGATCCATCTTAATTTTGGGTCTACCACTGAGAGGGATAAATAGATTTCATCCCTCTAAGAGTGGTAGATGTGGAGTTAAGATGGATATAGGTTGGTTTTTATGATAATGAAGATATTAAATAGACTTACGAAATTATATTGTAAAAAACATCTTAAGGTGGATGGTTAAAGCTACATTTAGTCACTTCACAAAATTTAGTAAAAAATACCGATATCTCCATTAATATTGGTTTTTCTTATTTAACAAAAAAAAATTCAAAACAGTGAAATCTTATCACTCTTTCTGCATCATCCTCATAGAAGAGAGATAGTTGCTGCCCAAATTTCCCAACATTTTTCAAACGTTCTCAATATGATATCTTCATGAAAAAGTTAAGGTACTGATGTTGGATTAATTTTTCGAAAATATGCTAGTTTGTACAACCTTTCATATTCTTTATTATCCTTAGTTTGTTGTAATGATTCGTAATGATTTGTAGGGGTTGGGCCCTTGCACCATATTGTCTTAACAGGTAGAGATTGTGCACCAAAAAGGAAATTAATCCACATGTTACAATGTTGTTAAAAAATGCAAGACGTATGAAGGTAGTGAATTATTCTAATAAGCAATTTAGATTGGGAGAGACATAATCAAATTTTATTATTTAATTGAAGATTTCCAATTAAATAACAATAAATCTACAATTTATATATTTATATATTGATTGGAAGGCTTCTAACAACTGTTACTTCTTTCCATTAGATCCCCTTCAGGCCTTTGGGATACCTACTACTTTCTTATATGATATAGTCAGGACTTGCTACTTGTTGGCATGTTGGGGTAAACAAACTTGATGTTTGTTTTTTTATCTCGCAGTTGGATTCGATGGAATAAGAAAAAAATTGATAACCTGACAAAAGTGGCAGAGAAAATCTTAATCTCTCCCACCTTGACATAACTAGTGGTCAAGATCAACACCTACAAGAACTTTGTTGTGGAATATTATCAAAACTAATAGAAGGATATGAAAGAGTGTACAGTAAGAACCTTGACAAACGTAGCCACTAAAACTTGCAACATTGTTTGTAGGAAGAGAAACTTATGTTTCTTTTTTCCAAACATGTATGTTCGTATATTACAGTTTAATGAATGTGTATTCATATTATCATATATGGTTTCATACTTTGACAAAACATTCGCCAAGACTTCACAATGTTGTATTATTCAATGAAATATTTGCCAAGATCTCACAAGATTTAATAATTTAGTGAAAGATTCGCCATGACTTTACAATATAATATAATCTAGTGAGAGATTCGCCAAAAACATCATATATAGATATTATATTATTGATAAAATCACCTCCCATTTTTCCTATCTATCATGGGGATTAGCCCATTTATTATACATATAAATCTAGGGTGGTTCTTATAATTTTCCATGTTCTTGAGAACCTTATGAAAAATAAATTTGAACCAAAATGGAACCACTCTCTCTACAAACAGATGTCAGAACTTGTAAAAATAGAATTTGAGCCTATATAATGCATAAATTGGGAACCTAGTTTAAGTGTTTCTTCCCTCTATTTATAGGGAGAGGTGGAGCTATGAACAACAGTTAAAAAATATCTCAGCCGAGCTCCAATTGTCTAATCGACTAGATGTCTTGGCATGTGAAGTTTCTTCTACCCAAAATTATTACAATCAGATTTGATTCCGTTCTTGAAAATGCAAAAATTACAGAATAATAAACATAAAGAAAATTGAATGATGGTTAAGGAAAATATCTCACCGCCATTCCTGTGATGGCATCTGATTAGGCCATGTCTTTTCCATGATGTTCCTCTTTAGTTGTTCAACTGATTCATCTATCTCTTTCACCTTAACTGCTTGAATTCTCCATTGTCTGGACCCAAGAGCGATCAACTGTCAGTTGCTTGCCATAGTGTAGAAATAGAGATTGACTTGGTAGTCTTTCATTGCTTGACTGCGTGGAGCTCATTGTTGAGAAATTAATTCTTAGGTGACCTGCACACTACTACCTAAGTCCCATACCTCTATTTACTCACTAAAGATGTGTATCGGAGCATAGATATGTCTTGTACCACCTCAAGGTAGAACCAAAACTCTTTCTTGCATATCATGGTTCTTACTGCCTTAACCTAAGGATATTTGACAGTCTTCATTACTCCTAAGACCAAATCTTCTATTGACACATTCAATATTGTAGCTGCTAACCCATATGCCTTTAACTCTCTATATCGTGCTTATCAGAGAAATTCCATATCGTAATTTTCACGGTGGTGCATTATTCTAATCTTTTGATTTATGAAATTTGATATGATGAGCTCCTTCCACTTAGCCCTTCCCGCATTTCACACCATAGGATCGAGAGCCATGACTTGCCTCTTAGCCTTGAGTTGCTAGACATTTTTGTTCCTGCTGGGGGCCATTTTTCCTTCATTAAGTGCTCATCGCCCTTAGTTCTTTAAATCTTTCCGACCATGGTTCCAACCCAATATTTGAGCCCCCTTATCGAAACTTTTTCAAGTATCAAGTGTTACAAAGTGCCGACATCCTCAACCTCTGATACGCTGACCTTTGATATGATGTCATTGCTCCATGTTGCACCTCATTAGTGGTGACAAGTGTCACCCAGATTTGTCCCCTTAGGCTGCCTCAAAATGCCAAAACTTCCTGCCATGCACCCTTCCATATTGCGACGTCACACTGGCGTCAGATGCCACTAAAGCTTGTCAGGACCAATCATATGCCACCATGTGTCCTACTAGAGGAGAAAAAAAAGGGAAAGTCCACCTTTGGTTTTGCGATGAAATCATTTGTTAATCCTTTGTCAGAATTCCCAATGGTTTTTAAAACTATCGACACATTATGCATATCACAACTTTTTAAAGGTTGTCAACTTAAGAAGTTTCTATTCTTCGATTCACCAACCTTCCGATGTGCCAACGCTCCAATATTCATGACCTCCGATATGTGATCGCCGATATGCGTGATGCTTTGATATTGCGATCGCCAATATGCCTAATGCTCTGATGTTGCGATCACCAATATGGTTGATGTTATGATGCTATGGTCGATCATCGATATGGCTGATGCTCTGATGTTACGATCATCGATATCTACAGACCTTCGATATGCGATTTCCGATATATCGGACCTTCGATATTCCTTCCTAAGGCTTCAATCCTTGAACTTTAACAGAGCATATATTTTTATCTAAGAGTCCATTTTTGGACTTCCACATATCGTTGGAAAGATTTTTCATAGCACTTTCCATTGGAGAGGGTCCAATTCAGTATTTGAGTCCTCTGCTACTTATAAAATGACTACAAACTTCTTCGCTCATTCACTCTTTGGACAACTGGAAACACATTTTGTAGTAAGTGATAACATTGGCTCCAATTGGGGACATTGCCTTGTGGGCAATGTGCTGAGAATCTGCAGACTAGTAGCCTTCACCATTGGGCATGGAGTCAAAAATATATTGAACCTATAAAACCAAAAAATCTCCAGGGAACTTTATTTGTTGGGAGTCCTTTCCTTATAAAATTGAAATGCAAAACTACAAACTGTAAAAACTAAAAATTAAACACTCACACAATGACCTTATTTATATGCAACTCATGCTTAGGAATAGGGCTCAATTCACCCAAGTGAGGTTAAGATTCCAATGATACCAACCCAACATTTGAGTACTAGACCTTGTGCCATTGTTCTCTTGGAAGTCAATAACTAAAAAAGGCATGCACCTCTACCCCCAAACTGATAGTTGATGCTCAACTCTTTTAATCTCCTCCATGAACCTTCTAGTTGGGCTTGGAATTGATATATATTGTTTAATGCCAAAGAAATATGTTTACGATAAGATTCAAATAGTGGAGTCAACAAGGTGAGAGATATTCAACCCACTCTTCCCTCGCTTACCCGACAAAGGGAATGTAAAAATTGTCATACCCAGTGAAAAATATTCTGATTCATTCCCCAACAACGACACTAGAAAGATGTCGTAGATTTTTATATCTCCTGTCACACAATTGATTTCAAAAGATATTAAAGCCTCCTAGAGACAACCTCTGGGTTGATATGAGACCAATGCCTAGGCAATCCGAGAGGAGTTCCTTTGAAGATTATCCAAAGGATTTCTACTACACTCCATATCTCACGTAATTGGTTCAATAGACCTTTGCCAAGGTAAACTCAAGAAAACACATAGATCGAAATAAAATATGGTAGGTATGGCTAATCTCAAAGAGAAATGCATTAGTTCTGGGGGTTGACACACAACAATACACCGTTTAACATTGTTATTGTAGTATACATGAACAGGAGGAAGGAAAAGATGGAAATTGATGTAAAGGCTTGGGTGTAACACAAAATCCTAAGAAAAAATGTCCAACAGAAATATGGAAGAGTGAGGAGGTGAAAATTCAGAAAAAACGGAGTGTGAATTAAGACCTCAAGCTCTATTCGCCATGAATACATTTGTCACCAATTAAGATAAGTAAATCTGTGCTTACATATAGGTACTATAGGCTAACAAATAACAAAAGTAAATCCGTGATTACACAGGTATTGTAGGCTATCAAATAAAACAAGTAAATGTGTGTTTACAAAGGTAATTTTCACTACTTAGTAGCATACATACAACCATGAGAGAGTGAAACCGACAACTTCACAACACAACTTCAGAAAAGGAAAGAAATACATGAAATGACATACAAAGGGGAAAACTTATTGCACATTTCTCTGATTAGAATCAAGAAAATTGATTCATTAATCTTGGAAGATGGAGTCCAAATCACGAGTCCATTACATTTAAAAATTTCATATGGCCGAGCACCTTATGAACAATCAAATTGAACCAAAGTGGAACCACTCTCTGTAAATAGAGCTCAAAACTTGCAAAAGAAGAATTTAGGCCTCTAGAATGCACAATTTGGGAACCACATTTAAGTGTTTCTTCCCTCTATTCATAAGGAGAGAGGGAGCTTTGAACTAAATTTACAAAATATCTGAGCCAACCTCCAACTTTCTCAATGTGTAAAGGTTCTACTACCCAAAATTATTACAATCAGATTTGATTTCATTCATGAAAATGCAAAAATTATAGAATAATAGACATAAACAAAACTGAATGATTGTTGAAGAAAATATCTCCTTTCCATTCTTATGATGGCCTCTGATCAGGCCATGTATTTTCCATGATGTTCATTTTTAGCTATTCGTCTAGTTCACCTATCGCTTTCAACTTAACTACTTGAATTCCCCACTCTCTGGTGCTATGAGTGATTAATTGTCAGTTGCTTATCACGGTGTAGAAATAGAGATTGACCTGGCCGTCTTTCATTGCATGGCTATTGTTTGGTCAATTTAGTGTCCTAAATTGCTCTACATAAATTATCAATCTGAGTATCATAAACCGATGAAGTGTAGTGCACTATTTGTGCTAGATAACCATTCTTACTTCATTGTTTTTGCGTTTTATGTTGTTTTGGGGTTTTTGGTCTTTTAATTCCTAATAATTTACAATGTAATTATCAAAACTTAAATCTAACTTTCATAAAGACTGCTCAAAATCTAAAAAATGAAAACAAAGCTAAGAAAGACTTGGAAGCAAAGCTAAGCAAGAAATGAAAACAAAGTTTCTATTCCTGTTTTACCATGATTTCAAAATCATGAATTAAAACTAAAAGTGAAATTTCCAACTAATGTCTAACTAATTATAGAAATAAAACTAAATGAAATACTTAAGTACTCTGCCTCTCAATTTTGGGAGAAAGTCTCCTTGGGATGGCATTTGAGGAATTATGTACTTCATTAATCTAAGAGAAAACAAATACAGAGATGCAACAATAACTCATTGCATAAATGAAATGTTCAACCACTTAGTTAAGGATGAATTATCAACTTGAAGGGTTTTTTATAAACATTCATTAACACCATGAGTCAGTAAACTAAAAATAAAATGGCAAAGACAATAAATGGCACTGATCAGTCTAATTGAGAATTTAAACCAGCAAAACAGTGAATGAGGTAAACTAGATTACATCACTGAGTTTCATCTTCTAAAATATAGATAAAGAAAACTAAAAAGAGATCAAGCAAATGGAAGCTACTCTAAAGTATGAACATTATTAATAAGAAAATGATGGAAAATGCATTATAGACATTGTTAGTAAGAAAATGATTATAAATACTGTGAAAGAAAATGATGAAATTACAGTTAACAATAAGAAGAAAAATAAAATGAAATGAAACCTTCTTCAGTGTAGGGGCCCTCTGCAACTAGTTAGGCTATGCTTGCTCAATCAAATCCAAGAAAACTCCATATTTCCATAAAACATGCGGTCTTCATATTAAAAACAGGGACACAAAATACCCAGAAATTACAGAGTCTATAACTTTGATTTCTCAATAAAACTATTACTATTACTGCTAACTTCTTCGGTACTTTACACAGGTATTTATAAGAAAAATCATATAACTGTTTGTGGAGAAAAACATGCTATAGTCAAACACGTAGAAGACAGATATACGAAATTTCTTCCTCGGCTGCTGGAGAAATAAATCCAAGACGTGGTGGCTATTGGATTCAGTTATACAAGTGACTATTGGAGTTTGTAGGTACAGGTAGTTGTTTTAGATAACGCTTCCCAACACTGTGAAATGTGTTAGTTAACCACGAAACAGAGCCCTGTTACCTTTGGTCTCTTTGCATTTGACTTATCCATTGACGTAGTCTTATGCCATCTTCTTTGTCGACTTGGGCTAAATGAATAGGATAGGGTCCATGTCGCGATGATTTCCAAGCTTCCCATGTAGTTAGTTTCTCCTTTTGACACTTATAACCTGTTAGAGCATGAAGGTAGCTGCGGAATAACTGATTAGTTGTAGAATAGGCTGCGTTCCGTAGATAATATACAAAAATTTATTCAAACAACAAAAGATAAAAGCATAACATGTAAATCACTAGATGTCCTCCTGAAGATAGCATATACTAGTCATTGGTGATGAGAATGCATCTTTCTCATGGAAAAACAAAGAAATGGAATGAGAAGAGTTGCTAGGGAAAGAGTAATTTTCAGGCTCAACATACCCCGAATACAAAATCATTGCATGTCCGCATGCAATTTTAAAAAATGTGAACTTCTTTCTCCGATTGTGTCTATTCTGACATTTCTACCAACACATCCAAGTTCCTTTTCTTACTTCTTTTTGCATTGACTTCCATTCTGGGTTTCTTCATAAGAAGTCTGTATTTGAGGTTGGTAAGTGTTCTACTCAGCTTCCTATTTTTCCTCTTCAACTTCCTGTTTTTCTTGTACCATAATCCAAAATGTAGCAATGTGTTGTCTTGAATGGCTCTATCTAGCTTGTTCTATTCCCTCAAGGTTTCATTTTCTTTTTCAATGTGCCTGTTCAAAATCTCTAACTCAAAGATTTCTTGTTTGAGAGAGCTAGTAGATATTCTTATGGATTGACAAGCTGCTCTAGATTGGTTGATGATCCTGGATCCATTGAGGTATTAATTTTTTCTAATGACTCTATGTAGTCATAGATTTTTCTATTGTACTGGATCTATGCCAGGAGAAGCTTTGCTTGGGCTACCTTGAAAATTCCGTGGAGGAGAGTTTTGTGGACTGCGTTCAAATGGAATACTGTCAGTAGATTGAACTAGGATTTCTTCCTCTAAGTTTATGAACTCGGCTCCTTTTGATGTTACCTTCTTCACCTTACTTATCTCCCTATTTTTCTTGATTTTCTCCTTAATCTCTATTAGTCTTTCAGAGAGTAATTGTTCATCTTCTTGTGGTGATGAAGGTTCATGAATGTCTTCATTGATTTCTTCATATCTCTCTTTCATTTTTCCTTTATGTTAAGTTTGCTTCCTAACCTCTGGTTTAGAAGTTGTCTCTGCATCATTCTTTTGTCAGGAGGTTTGAATATTTATGCTGATCTTTCTCCTCCTACTTTTCTTAACATGACTCTCCTCAGGTGATTCTAGAGCATCCTGGAAAAAATTTCTTACCAAGAAATCTTCGCATGTATCCCCTATACTTCTCAAATGGAATTCAACTATTATTTTCACTAATCCATGATAGTTGTTTCTATGGATTCAATTTTCTTTTGGACATTTGTAGCCATCCTTCTCAGACTATTTAGAAGGAAGAAGGGAAGGTTGATGGTTTGATTTTCTAAAAAAATCATTAATAAGCATATATGGTAAAAATACATAGACCCAAATATTCCTTCACATGTAATGAATTTTTGCAAAATTAACAACATATTACTCAATTTGCTCTTTAGTGCTGAAATAGGAATTCCCTTCCTAAATATTGTAACATCCATACCTAGGTTTCTAAGGATCACTTTCCAAGATTCACCATGAAATTCCTTGTTTTTAAACCATATTTCTCCTTGTCTTGGCAGCTCTGTTGCTTTTGCTATGAAGGATTCCGTGACTGCAAATTTGATATCTCCTATCTCCACTTCTGTGCCATCAAATGACCTTACAAAAGACTTGGTAATTTCCTTGTGATAGCCGTCAAATTTCTCTATAAAATTTAATCATATGGCCTTCTATAGCATCCCTTTAAGCTATGGATACCCCTCCATATACTTTACCCCTACGGGCTCTGTCCTGACAATAAGCCCCATATCCCCTATTTTTGATTAACCTTCAAAATTACTCTCATTATCTATAAAATAAGTGCTATTTAAGAAATGGAATGACTGCGTATATGGAAAGATTGTGTGTATATGGAATGACTGTGTATATAGAAATGGAATGACTACGTATATGGAAAGACTGTGTGTATATGAAAAATGGAATGACTGTGTATATAGAAATGGAAAGACTGTGGATATGGAATGACTGCATGAATATGAGAGAAAAACTTAAGAGTTTGCATGTAATAAATAGACAGTAAGGGTTTAGAGAGTCGTAGATAGGTAGGTCACATCGTCATCCTGACCATTAACAGGTGTAGTTCTGGAGGACCATTTGAGTACAGGTTATGGAGTTTGAAGCGAAGATTTGTTATGAAAGAACCATTGAGACCGTTTGTCATTAAAGATGGAAGATATGGTGGAGACATCGTGGCGGTCAAATCAAATGATGGTTGATTAAGGAGACATGTGACTATAAATACTATACAAACCTATGTTTTTCAAATGTCTTTTTGAAATAAATTTTTGCATTTATCTTTGGAACCTTTACCTTTCGCTTGCTAATTGTTTTGATGTTGATCCACAGGTACCTTGAGCATGATTGGTTTTCAAAAATTGATTTTTCTTCAATTCCCTGCATACATGATTTTATTATGAAATGTACACGTGTGCCTAAATTGATAAACAAATTGTAGCTGCAGAACAGAATCAGCTGTAGAACGGGAAACAAAAAGTGAAATATGGCTTATGGATCATGAATGAAATGGAAATGGATACATAAGTGAAACTAAATGAGATGTAAGACAAGATGATAAATGAAATGAAGATGGAGTGAATACTGAAAAAGGAAAAATTGAAAAATTTATTGATGAAATATGACAATGGGATGAAGTGAAATTGCAAAAATAGAATGGAGTGAGGTGAGATGAGATGATGAATTTTATAGAATCTAAACTATAGAGTGACTGTAGCTTTTTGTCACTACTTACTACAGAAAGAAAAAGGAAAATATAGGGTGTCAGAAACCTCTGATTTTCACCCTGTATTTTCTGTATAAGTATGTCAATCAATGATTGGTTTTCAACATTATACAAATAAAGACTAATTTAGTGGAGAAGAATAATTCTTCTTCACTAGCTTCATTTCATAATTGTCTTGGGAAATCTTGATGAGCTCCTCTTTTGAAATGGGTTTTTGATATGTCTTTAATCTGTGACCATTCACAAGAAGAGGTGTTTTACTTTCATCTATTGTAAAGATCCTTCACTGCTCCATTACTAAAGAATTTTTCAATCTCATATGACCCAAGCCAATGAGTTCTAAACTTCCCTTGAAAATATTTAAACTTTGAATCAAACAATAGCGTCCAATCTTCCACTTCAAACCTCTTGTCCTTGATATATTTGTCATGCCATTTAGCCCTCTATTGTTGGACTATACTAGTCCTTTGAACTGCCTGTTTCTTGATTTGATCAAGTTCATTTAATTGCTCTAGCCTATGCTTTTGTGCCTCTAATAAATCTAGTCCAAGTTGGACTGCCATATTGAAAGTTCTAATTTGGAACTCTATAGGGAATAAGACTTGTTTTCCATAAACAAGTTCATAGGGTGTATGTCCCGTTGTGTTCCTCCATGTAGTTCTGTAGGCCCATAAGGCTTCAAGAAGCCTTTCTGCCTAATCTCTTCTATGTAGATGCACAGTCTTGGTGATAATTCTTTCAGTCACTTTATTTGTAGATTCCACTTGACCATTTGCTTGTGGATGATAGGGATTAGATTTCCTATGCTTGGTCTTGAATTCTTCAACAAGCCCTTCCACCATGTTAGATGTGAATTGAGATCCTTGATCTGTCATAATTTCTCTTGGAACACCAAAACAAGTGAATATGTCCTCAAAAAGAAAATTAACTACAACTTTTTCATTAGCAAAAGGTAATGCTTTGGCTTCTACCGATTTAGTGACATAATCAATGCATACCAATATATACTTTTTTTACTTAGATGGAGGATTAATTGGTCTAATAAAATCTAAGGCCCACTTTTCAAATGGTTCGATGAGTACCTGAATTTGTAATGGAATTTCATTTGAGGGAGCAAGTTTCCCTACCCTTTGGTAGCCGTCACATCTCCTGACATATTCTTTAGCATCTTTGAAGATGGATGGCCAATAATATCCTAAAGAAATGATTTTATAGGTTGTCGTCTTGTTAGCAAAGTGTCCACCAAACAACTCATCATGACATACCTTAAGAATCTTCGACATTTCATCTTCCCTGACACACCTTCTAATCATAAGATTTGGCCCTGTTTTATACAATTCGTTAGTGATCCATGAATATCTTGCTCTTTCCTGAATAATTTTTCTTTTCTTTCTAGGAAACAAATGTGAAGGTAACTTTCATGTGACCAAGTAGTTAGCAATATCTACAAACTAAGGAGTTCAACTAGTTACCGCAAAAACATATTCATAAGGAAACTTATCTTCAACCAAAGAATCTTCTTTGATATTTGGAATCCTAGACAAGAAATCAACAACTGTGTTTTGTTTTACAGGTCTATCTAGCACAATAATGTTGAATTATTGCAAAAGTAAAAGCCATCTTCTAACTCTGCCATTAGTAATAGGTTTATTCATCAAATATATAATTGTAGAGTGATCTGTATGAACAAAGGTTTCATAGTCCATTATATAGTGTCTCAACTTGTTAATTGCATGAACAACAACTAAAATTCCTTTTTAGTCACAGTATAATTCGACTCAGTGGGAGTCAAATTCTTACTTGTATAGTAAATGGCATAAGGAATCAAATTTTTTTGTCCCAATACAGCTCCCAGAGTTGTATCTAAAGCATCTTTTGAAATATGGAACGGGAGTTTCCAATTTGGACCTCTTCAAATGGGTGTTTCAGAAATATTTGTTTTTAAAGTTTCAAATGCCAATTGGCAATCAAAATTCTAGTTGAATTCATAGTCTTTGGTAAGCAATTTGAAGAGTGGGGATGTTATTTTAGTGAGATTTTCTATAAACCTTCTATAGTATCCTGTAAATCCTAGAAAGCTTCTAACATCCTTTTGGCGATTTGGAATTGATAATTTAGAGATGACTTCAACTTTAGATTTGTCAACATTAATCCCATCTCCTAAAATGTGATGTCCTAAAACAATACCTTCTATAAACATCATAAAACATTTTTCATGGCTTAGTGAAAGGTTTGTTTCTTTACATCTTTTAAGAACTTTTTCCAAATTTTCCAAAGCTTCTTCAAATGTATTCCCATAGACTGTAAAATCATTCATATATACCTCTACACAATCATGTATTAGATCAGAAAAAATCCCTAGTACTGCTCTTTGGAATGTTATAGGTGCATTACATAACCCAAAAGGAAGTACTCGATAGGCATAATTTCCCCATGGACAAGTGAATGTGGTTTTATCCTGATCTTCAGGTGCTACCTGAATTTGATTATAACCACTAAATCCATCCAAGAATGAGAAATACTTCTTGCCTACTAATGTATCTAACACTTGATATATAAAAGGCAAAGGGAAACGATCTTTAAGGGTTGTTTTATTTAGTTCTCGATAATAAATCCACACCCTCCATTTACCATTCTTTTTAGGCACAATTACCAAAGGAGAAACCCATTGGCTATCTGAAATTGGGTAAATGAAGTTTACATTCAGTAATTTTTGGAGCTCTTCTTTCACAATCTCCCTAAGATTTGGATTCATCCTTCTCTGAGGTTGTCTGATAGGTATACTATTTTCCTCAATATAGATGTGATGGATACAAGTCTTAGGATCAATGCCTTTCATGTCGGTGTATTTCCATGCAAATGCAGTAGAATGTTTTTGTAATGTTTTGATTAGCTCTTCTTGTTGTAGTTTCTCCAAGTTTTTGTTTACGTTCAATGTACTACTTGGAAAAATTTGAATTGTAGAGCTACCAAACGCTTCCATAGAATAGAGAGACATCTGCCTAGATGACAAATATTCAATATTATATTTTTCTTGGAATTGCTCATGGTCATATTCTGAAGATGATTCAAAATTTTCCAATGTATTTAAAATTTGACTATCTTCACTAATGTTTGAAATAGTAAAGAGAGGATGAATATCATCTTCATCATCACTCCATTCTTTGTCATCTATTTCTGTGATTGCTTTTGCTGGAGGATATAAAGTAAATTTTTTGTTGAATTATCATCAGAAATATACATGTCACTAGATCTACAACTAATAAAAGCATAAGTTGTGGCTAGCCAAGGTCTTCCTAATATGAGTGGATGTCCTCCTATATTGTTGTTGGAGTTAAGATCATAAAATCAATAGGGTATTCCCAAGAATCTAAGGATACTGAAATATATTCTAACACTCCATCTGGTTAGATTACTGATCTATCTGCTAGTTGTAGTAAGGTAGTTGTGTAGACAAGATTAGGAAGCTTGAGCTGCTCCATAGTTTGTTTTCCCATGATGTTTTTTGTTGTCCCTAAGTCAATCAACGTATTTGGAATATCCACTCCATTGATGTGTTTTCACAATTGGACTTCCTGGATCCATATATTTTTGTATGGCAAATTTTCCCATCATTATGTCTGCTATTTTTCCTACCGGGTGAATTCTTTTTGTTTCTTTTTCTTTTCTTCCTGGTTTTTTTAATGCTCAAATTCTTTACTGTTTTGACTAGATTTGGAATTTCTCTAATGGCTTGTAGCAAAGGGATTTTGATACAGACATTCTTCAATTCATCTAGAAAATAATAATTGGGCAACAAGATCTGTTTTTCTACCCCTCTATCAATTTGTAGTCTTTCAGGAAAGGGAGGTGTAGAAGTAGATGCTGGTTGCTTAATGATAGGAGTTGTGTACACTGATTCTTTTTGTTTTCGTTTTTCATTGTTTTGTGTTTTGGAGAGATGTTCCCTCAAAACTTTTATTGGCCTTTAGAGAATCATCCTCAGAACTGTCCTATTTCTGAATAACTATAGAAGGTCTTTCCTTTTCTAATATCCTTCCAGATCTTAGTTGAACATCATTAAGATCTAGAGGAGTAATCATGTAAGTTGGAAATTGTTGTCCTTCTACCATGTAAGTATTCTGAGGGTTTTTATTGTTGGGGTTTGGTAATGGTTGGTCAGGTAGCTAATTTGGTTTCTGTTGAAATGGCAGTAAGAGTTGAGGATTTTGGTTTTGTTGCAGGTTTTTTCATGGAAATGGTAATGAAAGTTGAGGGTTTTGATTTTGAAGTTGTGGCTATTTCTTTTGTTGTAGAATGTGTGGGGGAGGATAATTTTGATATTATGGAGGATATTGATAATATTGAGAAAATATCTCCTAAGGATTTTGTACTCCTTATGTCCACGGTTGAGATTGAGATTGAGGATGAGTTTGAGGCCAAGGTTGAGATTAAGATTGAGGTTGAGGCCAAGGTTGCTGCCAAGAATTCCAATTTGATGGGGGCTGAAGATACATTTGATTATTAAATCCCTAATTTTGTGGCCCTTGCTAAGGTCTTCTAGCAACAAAACAAATAGGTTTC
Source organism: Pinus taeda (assembly GCA_000404065.3). Taxonomy (NCBI): domain Eukaryota; kingdom Viridiplantae; phylum Streptophyta; class Pinopsida; order Pinales; family Pinaceae; genus Pinus; species Pinus taeda. Next base: position 25,543 of record APFE030507406.1, on the reverse strand, counting down.
ATGGAATTTGGAACTGTTTCCTCTTGAAAGACAGCCTTAAGAGCTGGGATTGAAGGACAACCCTTGGTCTCATGGCTTTCAGAGAAAATCATACAAGTTTCTACAATTTTTCCATCTAGAGGGCATTCCCTTAGAGCATGTTTTTTTTTTCTGCATTTTGGACAAAAAATGGCTAAAGCATCAACCTTGATTTTCTACTTGTTTTGTATTTTAGGGGTGTCTAATTGCTCACTAAGGCTCCCTAGAATGTCAATTTTAAATTCATCAAGAATATTACCAATTCCTGCCCTACTTACAGGTCCTGTTGTAGATTTGTTTACTCTAACAAGAGAAGGATCTCTTGGCCCTTTCCAAATTTTGGATTTCCCTCTTGAGAGATGAACACATAATTCTCCTATATCATTTAATGGGAGTTGAGAGATATCTTCCTTCCCCATCATGTTAAGGATATCTATCCACTCATCTCTAATGGCCTTTAATAAAAAAGATTTCAAGGAGTCTTCACCTAATCTATCCATTTTTTCTCCTTTCAAATTATAGTTGAATCTCTCAATCAAATCCTCTAAGTTTTCAACCTCTCTTTGCATCCTTTTGAACAATTCATCTTTATGATTGGTAGGCATGCAATAATCCAAGTACATATCCAAAAATGTTTTTTCCATGTCATTCCATGTTTTAATGCACTGAGTGACTAACCCCATGAACCGCTTCAGAGTAGCTCCTTTTAGTGTTGAAGGAAATAATTTGAGTTTTTTGAGAGTCTTCTAGATAATCATAGGTTTTGCACAAGACTGTGAACTCAAATAAGAATGTTTCAGGATCCTCACTTTTTAATCCATGGAAGTTTGGGAGGACAGAAGGTGATATATTTTTCATGGTGGCATTTGTTTCCTCATCCACTATAAGAAATCCAAAAGAATTATCTATTTCCCTATTTCCTCTACCTCCTCCATTGTTTCCTCTACCTCTTCCTCTACCCCCTCCAAATAGACTGAATTCCCCATCTTCTCCTTCTTTTGCCATTATAGTTTCCTAAGAGTCAGTATAAGGTTCAACCTGCTAGGTTACCTTCTCTTCCTCTAGTTCTTCTATTAATGGGATATGGGAGAGAGGTTCTACTTCTTCTTCCTCACCAGGTATTCCTAATTCTTCGACTAAAATGGGCTCTCCTGTGGAGGTGAAAAAGGCTATTCCTTCTATTGGAGATTCAAATTTTTTCTCCTCGAGGGCTGGCTTGGTAGTAGGAGATTCTTTTGATTGGATTTCTACCTCTATAATTTTAGGTGTTCTATGGTTGGGATTATGAGTTTGGGATGGAGGTGTATCTTTCCTTGTTCTTGGCGGAGTAGGTGTTGTAGGAATTGAACTATTGCCCCTAGCTATAAATCTACCCCTAGAGTCTCTTTCTCTATGAATATCATTTTTTTTTAATGTAAGAGATAAGGCTACCTAGTTACACTTCCCTAATAATGACGCCAAAATGTTTGGTCAATTTAGTGTCCTAAATTTCTCTACATAAATTATCAATCCAGGTATCGTAAACTAATGAAGTGTAGTGCATTGTTTGTGCTAGATAACCATTCTTATTTTGTTGTTTTTGTGTTTTATGTTATTTTGGGGGGTTTTGGTCTTTTAATTCCTAATGATTTACAATGTAGTTATCAAAACTTAAATCTAACTTTTGTAAAGACTACTCAAAATCTAAGAAATGAAAACAGAGCTTATGAAAGAAATGAAAATAGAGCTAAGAAAGACTTGGAAGCAAAGTTAAGAAAGAAATGAAAACAAAGTTTTATTCCTGTTTTACCATTATTTCCAAATCATGAATTAAGACTAAAAGTGAAATTTGCAACTGATGTCTAACTAATTACAGAAATAAAACTAAATGAAATAGTTAGTTACTCTACCTCTCAATTTTGGGAGAAAGTCTCCTTGGGATGACATTTGAGGAATTTTGTACTTCATTAATCTAAGAGAAAACAAATACAGAGATGCATTAATAACTCATTGCATAAATGAAATGTTCAACCACTTAGTTAAGGATAAATTATTAACTTGAAGGGTTTTTTATAAATGTTCATTAACACCAAGAGTCGGTAAACTAAAAATAAAATGGCAAAGACAATAAATGGCACTGGTAAGTCTAATTGAGAATTTAAACTAGCAAAAAAATGAATGAAGTAAACTAGATTACATCACTGAGTTTCATATTCTAAACTACTGATAAAGAAAACTAAAAAGAGATCAAGCAAATGGAAGCTAATCTAAATTATGAGCACTATTAATAAGAAAATGATGGAAATTGCATTACAGACATTGTTAGTAAGAAAATGATTATAAACACTATGAAAGAAAATGATGAATTTACAACTAACAATAAGAAGAGAAATAAAATGAAATGAAACCTTCTTTAATGCAAGTGCCCTTTGCAATTGATTAGGCTACACTTGCTCAATTAAATCCAAGAGAACTCCTTCAGATTTCCATAAAACATGCGGTCTTCATATTAAAAATAGGGACACAAATGCCCATAAGTTAAAGAGTCTAGAACTTTGATTTCTCAATAAAACTATTACTATTACTACTAAGTTTTTTGGTCCTTTACACAGGTATTTATAAGAAAAAGCATATAACTGTTTGTGGAGAAAAACATGCTATAGTCAAACACGTAGAAGATAGATATGCAGAATTTCTTCCTCGGCTGCTAGAGACATAAATCCAAGACATGGTGGTTGTTGGATTCGGTTGTACAGGTGGCTGTTGGAGCCCATAGGTACAAGTAGTTGTTTCGGATAGTGCTTCCCATCACTGTGAAACGTGTTAGTTAACCACAAAACATAATCCTATTACCTTTGGTCTCTCTGCATTTGACTTATCCAATGACCGTAGTCTGATGCCATCTTCTTTGTCGACCTGGGTTAAATGAATAGGATAGGGTCCATGTCACGATGATTTCCAAGCTTCCCATGTAGTTAGTTTCTCCTTCTGACACATAGAACGTGTTAGAGCATGAAGGTAGCCGTGGAACAACTGATTAGATGCAAAATAGGATGCGTTCCATAGCTAATATACACAAATTTATTCAAACAACAAAACGTAAAAGCATAACATGTAAATCACTAAATTTCCTCCTCAAGATGGTTTATACCGTTCATTGGTGATAAGAATGCATATTTCTCATGGAGAAACAAAGAAAAGAAATGAGAAGAGTCGCTAGGGAAGGAGTAATTTTGAGGCTCAACAACTGCGTGGAGATCCATGCTGAGAAATTAATTATCAGGTGACCTGCACACTTCTTCCCGAGTCCCATACCTCCATTTCCTTAGTGAAGACGTGCATTGGAGCACATAGATGGCTTGTATCACCTCAAGGCATACCCACCACTCTTTCCTGCGGATCATGGTCCTTGCTACCTTGACCCAACAATCTTTTATAGTTTCCATTACTCTTGAGACCAGCTCCTCTATTCCTGAATTAAATCTTGCAGCTGCTGACCCATACGCCTTTAACTCTTTGTATCATGCTTATCAGAGAAATACCATATCACAATTTTTATAGTGATGTAGTATTCTAATCTTTCGATTAGTGAAATACGATATGATGAGCTCCTTTTGCTTAGCCCTTCACGCATTTCTCACAATAGGGATGAGGGTCATGACCTACTGCTTAGCCTTGAGTTGCTAGAGAATTTTTTTTCCTCTTGGGGGATATTTTTTCTTCGTTAAGTGCTCAACACCCTTGGTTCTTTGAGTCTTTGGTATCATGGTGCCATCCCAATATTAGATCCCTCTTATCAGAACTTTTTCAAGTATCAAGTGTTACAAAGTGCCGACATCCTCAACCTCCAATATGCTGACCTCTGATATGAGGTCATCACTCCATGTGGAATCTCATGAGTGGTGACACGTGTCACCCAAGCTTGTACCTTAAGTCCCCTCAAAACTCAAAAACTACCTGCCACATGTCCTTCCGTACTGCCACATCATACTTACATCAAATGCCACTGTAGCTTATGAGGACCAATCATATGCCACCACATGTCCTGCTAGAGGAGAGATAAAAGGGCCCACCCACCTTTGGTTTTGCGATGAAATCCTTTATTAATCCTTTGTTGGCGTTGCTGACGGTTTTTAACACTATTGACACAATATGCATATCACAAATTTTTAAAGGTTGTCACCTTAATAAGTTTCGATTCTCTGATTCACCGACCTTCTGATATGTCGATGCTCTGATATTTAGGACCTCTGATATGCGATCGTCAATATCCTTGATGCTGTGATGTTGCGATTGTCGATATGCCTGATGCTCTCATGCTGTGATCATTGATATGACTAATTCTATGATGTTGCAATCGCCGATATGGCGAATTCTCTCATTTTGTGATCGCCGATATCTCTGGACCTCCAATATGATATCCTTGATATTCCTTCCTAGGGCTTCAATCCTTGAAATTCAGCAGACTATATCTTTTGATCCAGGAGTCCATTTTTGGACTTCCACATATCGTTGGAAAGCATGTTCAAAGAAATTTCCAATGGACAGGTCCAATTTAGGCTTTGATTCCTTCTATTTCTTGGAAACTGACTGCAAAATTATCTACTCATTTACTCTTTGGATAGCTGGAAACACATTTTGCAGTAACTGAGATCATATCCAAGACATCATATTCATTAATTTATTCCAATATATAAAATATTCTGAACTTTTCAAATCATTTTTAATTTGTAGTCTCATTAGTCGACATATTTATCCCAACCTAACAACTGCTAAAAGTATGATTCGAGATAACTTGGAACCCATTGTATGGAAAGTACACAGGAGGTTATACAAGGACATTTCATATTGTTGAATCGAGCACCTCCCTAACATAAAATTGGGAATACAAGCCATTTCAACCTATTTTTAGTAGAAGGACATGCCATTCATTCACATCCAATAGTTTTTACCTTCACACATGCCTTGTATCTGCATAGTCTTTAAATCCGTACATACTTCTACCACACTTACACTTCCACTTCCGCATACATTCTTGATTCCATATGTCCACACAAATTTCCACCTCAAAACACTTATTTCATACACCTCCACCTTGAAAAACACCTCTTTCACATAAGCACTACTTGGCACAATTTCTTTCTCACATGCTTTCCTACTCAATGCTATCAACTGCTTCTACATTGCCTGTTATCATTACAAATATTTAATAGTTTAATATTTTTCATTGTTTGATGGTTTTTTACACCCATGCTAACACTTGTTTAGTTAAATCAAAAGTGATAATGTAAACTCCCATCAATACACTTCCTGGTAGTAGGTTACAATAAGAGATGATGGTCAGTTATTTGTGTACCATTGAGATGGAATATATTCCCCCACTGATTCCTATTTCAGTTCTTAAAAGAAGGTTGTGATTAAAAGGAGCAAAAACAAAAGAAAATATGAAAATCAAAAGGAGCCACAAAGGATTTTGGGCAAATAGTTTGGGATGGCTCTAAATTAAGTGAAAAGTAAAAAGCCCAAGAATTGGCTTATTCCATTATAGAAAATGAAAATACCAATATGTTCCATGTCACCATATTTGTGAAGATTCTTGAGGAAAAATATGCTAAAAACCTACAATTGGAGCAACAATTATAAAAGCAAGAAGAGTAATTACAAAAATGGTTGAGACAACAAGAGAGAAACTGTGAACAACAACAAATCTAGAAAATACAAGAGTTATAACCAAGACTAAAAGATGAAATCAATAGATTTTACCATGAATTTCATGATTAAGATCACATGAAGGATGCTCAATTGGCTAAACTTCAATTGAAAATACAAGAAACAATGAACAATGTAGTTAAGTAGGAAAAGTTTAAGCCATTCAAGGCTGATCACCCTCATGAAGGTGAGGGTGGGGGGGATTTAATATGAAATATAATGGAGTCAACTAAACATTTATTTACAATCGATTTAAGTTAATGACATATTTTCATCTCAACGTCGATGTCTTTGAGTCTAGTTAGTTATGAACCAAAGTGGAAGAACAAATTTCCCGAGATTTTTATTAAAGGAGTGAGTTATGTTACTGGCATCAAATAAAGCTATAATAGAAACCACTAATGAATTGATTAATATGTAAAGAATTATGAAAATATAATATAATTCGAAATACAAATAGAAGATAATAAATTGAAATACAAAATGTAAGAAAAGAACTTATATTTAGACTTTTCCACTCTGCTGGTTTTATTGAGTGTGCTTTTTCATGCATCATGTTAAAAAGAGTTCATGCATTTGAAAAAGAAGTGTTTTTCGGGATGAATATGTGTAGAATAAGTGTGTAGAGGGGGGAATGTGTATGGAGGTGTGGAAGTGGGGATGAGTGCAGACAGAGGAAAATGCAGAAGAGACATCCACACTTCCATGCCTCCCACACAACACTTCTTTCGCTCAGCATCAAACAATTATACATATGGAATTATGCATTAGAAAATGTTATAATAAAAATTTAAATATATTAATAAATGAGAATTTAAAAAGAATATTTTTTAATCATATTAAAATATATATTATTTTATTTTTAAATTTATATATTTCCAAATGAAATGTTTATTGGATTCGAGGATATTTTGAAAATATACAAGATAAAAAAATTAGAAAAAATAAATCACACTTATGTAGTAGTGTTTTAGTAGGTGCAGGTGATAGAGCCTTTTCCATATAGTCTAAGCTCATGAGTCCCAAGATGACGACAAAGAAAAGAAGTGCATTGAGTCCAATGATAAATTAAGATCAATTAGCAATCCTATGATTAATATTGGTGGAAATGACTATAACATGTTGAAATCCTCTTTCTTAGTGAACAATAGCATATATAAAGTATTGAGAATTTTTAATGACAATCTATGTGGAGAATTTGTAACTACTCTCAATTTTGATTCTTTGTATCTAGCATATGCATGCAAACTTTCCACCATCAATTAATGAATTTTGCAAATTCAATTTCAACATACCAATTTTTCTTCATGTAGTGCTTACTTGCATAGGAAAAGAACATGGAATCCAATAACTATCAAATCATAGACAGTTGCTAGAATGCATGTAATAAAAATTACAACAAATACTAACAAATGACTTTGTTCTAAAAAAAAACCCATAATTGATCACATTTGGACAAATTTCCTTGTTCAAAAATGTCATGGAAATATTTCACATTCTTAACCACCCCTCCCATATATACCCAAATTCATAAGATCGCGTGGGTAAACATGAGATGAGTGTCACTATGACATGACTTGAGCTCCAATGTTCCAGTTAAGGAAACAGGGTCTACAAACTAAACACTTACTGACATCTTACAGGGACTACAGATCACTCATGAGCTGAACAACCACCCTGAGGAATCAATTCCTAATTTGGAACCCCTTTTCACTTACCTTACACCCCAAACACATAGACAACAAGGCAAGGGTGTAGTTATAGGCCTCCAACCACATGCATAGGCATACTTCCATGTGGTTATGGCCTAATTTCCCCTGTTTTGTGCGAGTGGTCCCAAGATCCGAGACACTTTTCTAGGCTAGCCTCTAGATCACTTCCCAGAACTTCCTATAGCTTTCCATAATCATATTTAACATGATGGAAAAAGGTAAAAATTCAAACTTTAATCAGAAACTTGACCTAGATTTCCTAGAAAATGCTAGACATTTCATCAAACATGTGGCACACATGTAAGCTACATGTCACGAATGCATATATGATAATAAAGTAATAATGTTCATCTGAGAATCAACAAGAATCCTCCAATCCCTCTCGCACTAGATACAATAACACTTGTTATTCCATGCATTCATCAATCAATCAATAACTTATCAAAACATGTCAAGAGCCATAGATAGATTACATCATATAACCAACAAATAGAAAAAATAGAAACCATAAAAAATCAACCATAACATCACCATCATAATCAATAAAAATTCTTTTAAATCAAAGTAGGAAAATAACTCTCATTAACATATGAAAATACCAACTAAGTCAGGGACTTCCATGTACCATCCGACCATAGATTGGGTTGAATGAAATCTCTCTTTTAGCCAATCACCCCTGTGTCATATTCCAAGCATGAATGTGGGATCTCATGGAATAAACCAAGACAAAACCAATGAGGGTTTCCGGTAGCCAAACCAACTCAACCCTCAACCATAATGATTCTACCTCTACGGTCCAGAAATAACTAACATCAACCAGATTGGTCGCTACCCAAGTTTTTTAGGGATCTAAGAACTAGTAACGCAACCCAAAATCTTCCAAGGCTCCAGAGCATTCGTTCCAACAACAGCTCTAGGGACTAGTAAATCAACCCAGTAAGGGCTTTAGAGCATTTGTCCCAACCTATGTCTCAAATAGTTAATAATTCAACCCATTCTATTCCAGGGCTTCTAGATTGTTTTTTCCTACCCATAGGCACTAGGGAACTGAGCACCAATAAACAAAACAAGTGGAAAAACAAACAACACCATGGTTATCCTAGAAATGGAAAGACAAGGCTAAAACCCACCGTCAATCCAGGAAAATCTCCATGCCAATGACAACGCATAACCAAAGACTCACATGCATATACCATGCATCCAGAAATCATCAAGGAAATCGTACATGTAACATGTTACCTACAAGAAATATAGTTGTAGATGTTGATCCCACTGTTCCCTTTCACTCTCCTACTTTCCTTTGCCCTCTTTGTCCCATCCAAGTGAATTCCCAAGTGCTCCAAAAATTATCCAAGATTTCTCTAAGTTTGCAAGAGTATGATTGAATGAGAGAATGAAATAAGAAAGCCAAAAATGAATCAACAAAAGCTCAAATTGGCTAAAGCTCACACTGACAAAAGCACACACTGACCAAACATCACATTGAAAAAAGCTATGAACTGATCCTCTGAAGCCTTTTTATCACTGATGCCTCTATTTTCTTCATTTTCCCTCTAATTTCCCTAGGATGCAAATCTGTGTCTTTTCACCTTCATTTTCTCCTATTTTTCCTTTATTGTCCTAATTAAATGTCGAATATGCCTCTTTTCCTTCACCAATGCCTTTGCAAATTTTGATAGCCATTAATTAATTAGAAGTGACGGCAACTAAAGTGTTTTTCCCATCATTCAACTTGGCATATATGTCCCATGGCCTTGGTCTTATTTTATTTACCTGGAAAATCAAACAGCAGTTGTCACAAACCCCTCCCCCTTAGGGAACACCATATTTGGTGTTATATGACACCTATGACCATCAAACTGCTGAAAAATAAAACATACTGCACATGGAGCTTTATAACATAGCTCGATGCAGTATTTATAATGAACAACAACTGCAAACCATGTCCAACATGACAAACATGACAATCATACTTCTTATTGGAGATTTATAACATAGCTCATTGCAGTATCTACAACCATACATATATATACATACATGTACCAAAAAATATTTTTCTTGAACCTACAAATAATGAAGGATATAAATCCCACATATTAGCATCCATCTCCCATGTAGCTTCATTGGGCCCACAGTGCTTCCATTGCACTTTATCCTACTCGATTTCTCTGTTCCAGAGCATGAGTTATTTCCATGGCAATAGAAATTTTGGTTCTAGTTGGAATTATCCCTTAGATTTCCTCTAAAATAAATATGAGTCAATCACATTATCAACATCCTACACATAGCTCTTAAGCAATGAAACATGGAAAACATCATGGAATTTCACTGTTGGCAAGAATTCAAGTCTGTAATCCATTGGTCCAATCCTCTCAAGGATCTCAAAAGGCCTGCAATACCGAGGTGCCAACTTGGCACATGATCCAATCCTCAAGGAGATCCTCTTGGGCTTGATGCACAAGTACACATGCTCCCTAACCTAAAAATCCTTGAATATTCTATGTTGATCCACATAACTCTTCTTCCTCTCCTGTGCTACCTTTAAATTAATGTTGATATCCTGCATCTCATGCTCCATCTCATCCAACATATTTGGTCCAATAAACACCCTGTTAACTAGATCACTGTAGTTGATAGGAGTATTACAACTTCACCCATAAAGAGCCTCAAATGATCTCATCTTCAGTGATTCCTGATACTTATTATTATATTCAAACTCTACCAATGGAAGATACTCCTCTCACTTCCTTTGTTGATGAATGACATACATCCTCAACATATCCTTAAGAATATTGTTAACCCTCTCTGTCTATCCATCACTTTGCGGATGATAAGGTGTACTAAACACCAACTTTGTCTTAAACTTGCAAACAACTCCTTCCAAAACTTGGAAGTGAACTTGGCATATTTGTCTGATATAATATTCACGGGAACACCATGCAACCTCACCATCTCCCTAATGAAGATCCGAGTTACCTCACTAGTTGAATTCATAAAAATCACTACAATGAATTGAGCTACCTTACTTAACCTGTTAACCAAAACCATGATGGAATCATGTTGTCTCAAGGTCCTTAGAAAAACTGTAATGATTTCCATGGAAATGACCTCCCATTTCCACTATGGAATCATAATCGGCTATAACAAACCAACTGGATGCTTACACTCTACTTTCATCTTCTGATAGTCAAAACATCCCACACCAAACTCAACCACATCTTTCTTCAAGTTTGGCCAATGATAGAACTTCTTAACTATTGTCAATGTCTTCTCATATCCCGAGTGACCTAAATATGACTTGACATGAAACTCCCTCAAGATATGCTTGTTGAAATCACTTTTGAACAACACATAAATCATGTTCCTGAATTTGACCAAGCCATTTGTTGCGAGTTGATACTCCTAATCCCTATCACCTTCACCATGTTGTTGTAACTTGTGCCTCAGCTGCTAATACCTGTCATCATGTTTCCATGCCTATAAGATATGCTCCTAGAAATATCTCATAAGAACTCACTGTTGTAATGTGATTCACCTACACTCTCCTATTTAGAGCATCTACAACCATGTTCTCCTTTCCCTTGATGAATCTTAAAGTCAAAATCAGTGAGAGTATCCAACCATCTAGCTTTCCTGGAAATTAAAGTAGGTTGGTCAAACAAATACCTGAGTCCATTATGAACACACATCAAAATAAAGCTCATGCCAAGAAGATAATGCCTCCACATCTTCAATGCATGAATGATAGCTGCCAACTCAAGATCATGAGTCACATAGTTCTGCTTTTTCTCATTCAACTTCCTTGAATCATATCATACCACCTGTCCTGTTTGCATCAACAATCCACCATGTCCTCTCCTGCAAGAATCTGTACATACCATGAACTCTTTGTTAGGATCTAAAATCTTCAAGACTAGATCATTTGTAAGAAAATTCTTCAACTGCTCAAAACTAGCTACACGCTCCTTAGTCTATTAAAACTTCTTTCCTTTTGATATAAAATATGAAATTTGATAGGAAATCCATGAGATGTTCCTGATGAACCTCTTGTAATAAATTTCTAATCCTATGAATTATCTGACCTCATCCACATTCCTAGGAGTTGGCCACTCCATGATAGCTATAATTGTTTTTGGGTCCACTGCTATACCTTCCTTGGAGATAACATGTCCCAAGTAATGAACTCCAATTTGAAAGAAAGTACACTTTCAAAGCTTGGAATACAACTAATTCTTTATCAACAATATTAACCATGTTGTGAGGTTCTTTTCATGCTCTTTCTCATTATTAGAATATATCAATATATCATGAATGAAAACTATCAGAAACTTGTCCAAATAAGGGCACACCACACTATTCATCAAGCACATGAAAGTAGTTGGAGCATTAGTAAGACCAAAAGGAACCACTATGAACTCATAATGCCCATACTTGGAACATAATGTATTCTTGTAAATATCTTCTTCTTTGATGTGCACCTGATGATATCCTGATCTCAGATAAATATTTGAGAGCATTGTTTCTCCCTTCATTGATAAAACAAATCATCAATCCTCAACAAAGGATAATTGTTCTTGATCATCACCTTGTTCAACTTCCTATAATCAATGCACAACATGAGAGTACCATCCTTCTTCTTTACAAACAATACTAGTGCACCCCAAGGCAACACACTTAGCCTAATGTATCCTTTATCAATCATTTCCTTATGTTGCAACTTCAATTCTACCAACTCTAGAGTGCTCATCTTGTAAGGTTCCTTTCATGCTGGTGCTTCTCCCAACATCAAGTCAATAGAAAATTCCACTTCCCTATGAGATGATAACTCTGAAATCTCTGCTAGAAACACATCTTGAAACTATTGCAAAAAATGATACTTCTTCAATACTTCAACATCCTCAACATCCTTCCCTTTGTCACTGGAAATATGAACTGCAAGAAATACACTTCCTTTCTTGTAGCTGCTATTTTCCTACATAGTTGTGATCATTCTCACTTATGTAGGTGTATTCGTTCCCTATAACACTCTCCTCTCTCCATCATTATCTAGGTACTGAATAGTCTTATCATAAAAACATACCTCATTCTTTTGAATGTACAACTAATCCATGCCCAAAAGAATGTTGTATGAACCTAAAGGAAGCACATTTAAATGTGCTAAAGTAGACATACCATTCATCTCAAATTCACAAGATCTCACCCAATGATGAACCCTTATCTTGTTCATTGTAGCCAACTGCACCAACCAAGATTTTGCATGCACTTATTTATTCAAGCCAAACTTATCCACTAGGTCAGGACTAATATAAAAATAATTAGATCCAGGATCAATCAAAATTGTAACAACTTGATCACAAATATTACCTTCCATCTTCATAATGATGGCAGATGGTCCATCTGCTTGTTATCTTATCAAGTGCTGCATAGATCTGGGGAAAACTCTATCAAACATCCCCAACTATCAATGCCTCTTGGGAACTATAAATATGAGATTTTCCACCTTTATTATATGGAAAATATCTCTTGCAATGCTCTCCACTACAAGTCCAACACCGCAAAGGCTTCCTGCCATTGCCTTTTTTATGATCCTCAATATGAGACCCATGTCCTCTATCAACTGCATTGAAATTCATATACAACACTACATTCACCTTGTTACAACATACTTAGGTCTTCCTCGCTTCCTAAACCACTTTTCTTTAGTGTTTTCATTCCCCTTATAATCATGCTTAGGCTCGGATTTACACTTAGACTTCTCATAATAATGCTTTAACTTTCAAATGAATTCCTCCAATTACCGGGGCTCATCATATTTAATCTGATCCTTGAAGGCTAAAGAAAACCTACTGATGAATATTTGAACCTTCATCTTCTCATCATCAAGATATTTTACATACCTCGACAAATCCAGAAACATGGTCATGTACTCTTCGTGTATTATAGAACCCATCTTCAAATCATAGAACTCCTTAGCCTTTCCATCGTAATATCTCTTGGAAAAGTACTTCTTTCTGAAGATTTTCTTAAACTCATGCCAACTCAACTCCCTTGTCTTGATGCCTCTGACACACTTCACATTTCCCATTAGATGTCCACTTTTCCCTTGAGACTAAAAATATCTATTATGGCTTTCATATTATCTATTTAATCATGAAACTCGAAGAACTTCTTCATCCCAAGTAGCCATACTTTTACATTGTTTGGTTTCTTCAACTCTCCATAAAATGTAGAAGGATTGGATTTCTTGAACTCATTAGGAAAGTACCCCATATCACTCCTCCTATAAGGATTATGGATATGATGACCATGCTATTTATTTGAACCAGATATAGAAAATAACCCTAACCACTACCTCTCTTGTCAGTTGTATCCAACCATCTTCCACTTCTGACCGTGTCATCCCTGTCCAAACTATATTCTCCATGAGACCTGCTACCATATTTCCCATTTTTCCTTTCCTCCTATCCATGGATAATCCTTGGCTTTCCATATTTATGCAAATATGATAATATTTGAAGGATATCTACATTGACCTCTACTTTCTTTTCTTGAGCTCTAGCAAGCCTTTCCCATGACTGAAATATCCTATCATTATCTTCCTTACAACTCCAGATTTCTTCCTTTAAACTTATCAGTGTGTCCTATATGTCAGGAAAGTACCCATCTCCTTACTGCTCAGCTGATCTATAAGGAGAGTCACGTGAACTATGTAATCCACCATTCTACTCATCATCTTTGATTTTATTATGCTTGCAAATATAGCATGTTATATAAACCAAATATAAACATGTTAAATACCATCCCTTAGTGCATTTCAGGGGAGGTTATCTTGTCTTCAAAAATCACTCTATATTAGCATGATATATATATATATATTATATATATATATATATATATATATCAATCATCCTGAACATCATAAACATAGCACTATACAATCATCATGATGACGACAAACTGTAATAATAACCTTTCCAACACATGCACAACAAACACATCGACAACTAACATGCATGCATAACAATCACATTCGCCCATCTAGTCCAAGTGCTTGAACCTATGAACTCTGATACCACCCTGTAACCACCCTACCATATTTACCCAAATTCACAAGCTCATCAGGGTAAACATTAGACGAGTGTCACTATGACATGACCTGACCTCCAATGTTCCAATTAAGGAAGTGGGGCCTACAAGTTGAACACTAAATAACATCCTAGAGGGACTAAATATCACTTAGTTGGGACTACAAAACAAGGTAAGGGTGTGGTTATAAGCCTCCAAGTGCATGCATAGGCCTATTTCCATGAAATTATGGCCTAATTTTCCCTGTTATGTGCCAGTGGTCCTAAGATCTTAGCCACTTTTCTATTCTAGAATCCATACCACTACCTATAACTTCCTATAAATTTTCCAGAATCATATTTAACATGATGGAAAACCTAAACATTCAAACTTGAATACAAAACTTGACCTCAGACTACATAGAACACACTAGAAATTTCATCAAACATATGGAAAGCATGCAAGCTGCAGGTCATGAGTGCATATATGATCATAAACTGGTAATATTCATCTGAGAATCACCAAGAAGTCTCCAAACCCTCTCGAGCTAGCTAAAATAACTCTTTTAAGTCCATGCGTTCATCAACCAACCAATAACATATCAAAACACGTCAAGATCCATAGATAGATTAGATCATATAACCAACATATAACCAGAACATAAACCATGGAAAATCAACCATAACATCATCATCATAATAAATACAAATTCTCATAAATCACAGTAGGAAAACAACTCTAATTAACATATGAAAATTCAAACCAAGTCAAGATTTCCACATACCACCTGACCATAGATTGGGCTGAACCAAATTTCTCTTTCATCAATCACCCCCCCGCCATATTCCAAGCATGAATGTGAGATATCATGGAATAAACCAAGACAAAATCAACTAGGACTTCTAGAGGCAAAACCACCTCAACCCTCAATCAAAGTGATTCCACCTCTACAGTACAGAAATCACTAACATCAACAAGATCAGTCTCTAACCAAGCTATCCAAGGCTTTAGGAACTAGTAACTCAACCCACGGCCTTCCAAGGCTCCAAAGCATTTGTTCAAATCATGACTTGAGGGACTAGTATCTCAACCCACCAAGGGCTCCAAAGCATTTTTCCCAACCTATGAACAATGTAAACTTTGAAATAGGAACTATAAACTCAAAATGGGAACTTTGGCCAAAAAACCCCGAAAAAACATCAAAAACAGTGCTAAAAACGAAAAGTGTGTACACTGGAATGATGTTTTTATCTTTTAGGCGTCAATTTTGAACATGTTTTAAAAATGGCAGTGACTATGAAATTTACTATGAAATTTTCATGCAAAATATAGCTTCAAAATGAAAGTGATGATACTAGAACAATGACTTTTTTTTAGGGTAAATTTTCAAAATTTTAAAAAAATGCTAGTAAAACCAAATTTTTATGTGTCAAACAAAGTTGTTTACGAGGAAAAAAAACACATTAATGCTTTTGGTAGAATATCATTTTTCTTTCCTAAGTATAAATTCAACATGTTTTCAACCATAACATGCTAGATACAAAAGAAATTGAATTTTTTTCAACTATAAAATCAAAAAACCATGACATTATGAACAAATTACATCACTAAATGAATTCAAAAGTCATTAGGTGTATATTGAATAAAACATACATTATATCTCTAATTTAATATTGCATTGTAAATATTTTAAACAATAAAATTTATTATAATCAAGACATATAATCCAACAACATAAAAATGCCTCATAACTTCTCATTTAACACCATATGGAAATCATTAATTTTATTT
>APFE030507405.1:123536-135453 GCA_000404065.3 Pinus taeda | reverse complement strand
AGTTACAAAATGTACAACGGTAAAGAAACACACTTTACCTAACTCTATACCTAACTCTATACTAGACCAAGTTATACTTAACTATTCCTACGTGTCGGAATATCCTAACATTAGTTTCTTAGCTTGAAGCTATTCTGTAAAGACCTTTACTTGTAAGTAAATCCACAATGTAGGACCACCATTGGAAGTAGTTGGTGTTTTCAAGAATAACTTGGCACGAACTTTCCATTTTAACAGAAACTGAAGCTGTAAATGATGAAACTAAGTGTTTCAATGGAAAGATATCGAAAAATTAGGCTGATTAAAAAAATTTCCTCTGAAAACAGCTTCTAAATGAAGAAGTTATGACTTTTTGAAGAAAAGTTGTTGAAGATGCCGACGAAGCGCATGAATGTGCGGAAATGAATGATATGTTATATTAAACCTCCCCGCCCCTCGTTTCCAAACTTAATCTAAACAACTCACTTAAAAAAATATTTTATGTGACCCACTTTTATAAATAAGTGAAATTCATTTTTACAATGGTACTTTATGAGCTAATCACTAAATTGTAACTTAAATAAAACGTAAAGAGACTTTAGAATTTTAAGTGACTCACAATTATATAAAGTAACTTTAAAACATAAGTTACATGTGCTTTTTGAAAAAGTAACTCAACAAAAAGAAAGACTTGAACCCAAAAATTCTATTCTCATAAAGTAACTTTGGACCAAGTGAGCTAATTTAAAAGGTTAGTAATTTTTGGAAAAGAGGAAGATTTTTTTTTTAGTCACTGAAGCTTTCGAGTGCGTGCTTAGTTGAAAAAATTCTTGTTGCCTACAAAACAAAAAACCACACAACCCAACAGGGACATGCAAAAAAAACCAAACCTTGTGGCTTGAGGTTAGCTTTCACCAGAAATTAAATATTTTCCTCAATGTTTCTGATTTTCCGAGATCACACTAAGCTGCAGCAGAAAAGAGCATACGCATGAGAAAAATCATTCCTTTCTGTTTCTGATTTGCCCAGATCGCACAGAGTCACGGGGCAAAGAAAATACACATAAATGAAAGGTATAGATCAAGTAATAAAAAAACAGAGAGCTAAATAAACATAAATAAACAAAGAGCTAAATAAATTGAAACTGCAAATAAAGGCTGTATACCTCCAGATCTTAAAAATGACGTAGCTAGGGCTACCATAAACCTTTTTGTGTGAAACGAAAGGGGTTCCTCACTGGAACATATGCTCCTAACACAATAGGGCAGTTCTCTCGGCCTGAAAGCAGTCAGAAACAATAGATCTAGGAAACGACTGTCATATGTAGTTGTACCGGCTTCAGATGTGGATCACCAACGGATGCAACCCTCAACTTCGCTATGATACCATGTAGGAATTTACAGGGTAAGTTCCTCAGATAGAACACCAAAGGACACCACTCACAAATAGATCAAAAATCAATACACCAATATTCTTGACGTGGTTAAAACCCTTAAAGAGGGAAACAATCCATGACCTAAGCCAACATGGCCACTTCAGGCAATTTATTAATAAAAGAAAGAAAATTTACATAAGCTTCTCTCATGAACGGTCACCCTACAAATGACCCTCCATGCTCTTTAAATAGAGATCATGGACCAATCGGGTGTTAAGACACAGATCAAGTATCGGTAATATCGAGGAGAGAATGAACCGTTGGATCACTTCATGTCTAGAACATATCATAACCGTCGGGTTGTAAGGTTACAAATGTACATAGTAAAGAAACACAATTTACCTAACTCTACACTAGACCAAGTTATATTTAACTATTTCCTATGTGTTGGAATATCCTAACATGCATCACTCTAATGTTAATAATACCTTTCACCATCTCTATTATTAACTCTGTCTTGACCTTCTGCCTTCAAGCTTCCCTTCTGCTTGTACTCAATGCTTGGTACTCTAAAAAGGCTCCTGCTACCTTTAACTAATGGATCATTGACCCTTGTTAATCAATGATCTATACCTATCTCTCCCGAGCTTGTTCTTCCATCATGCTTCCGTTGTCTAAACCTCTCCTGAGCTTGATTACGCCTGCAACACACCTGTATCACACTCAGACTCAATATGAGGTTCAAAGGTTCATTACACATTATAGAGGGATTATTCTAATAGTGAGAAAAGGCTCAATCATACACAAACACTTAACACTTATCAAAGTGTTTTCTCTATTAACATGCACACATAAATATTTCACAAGGCCCTCTTAGCCAAATTTACATTGAAAGCCCCCTTGGTTTCGTGGCCCTTATTCGGCCCTCAATTCCTCTAAAATTTTCTTTTTGCACACCACTACTCTACACTACTGGACATTATGAAATTGATTACATTTACATAAAACAAGATTCTAAACTAATTCAATTCAGATCAAAATAATCCTCACCTAAACCTATATTCTAGGATTTCTATATTCACTAATCCATCCAAGAGATCTATTTAACTCAAATATCTCTCCAACTCCTCAATATTCTCAAGATATCTCCTAAAGAGTAGATCTGATTACAATATTCTAAATTTCCTTACAAACATAGGAAAATATAAATAATTAAATAATTACCATCCATTAGGGAACCAACTCCCTTGCAAATGAAAAACCCCTAGACTAGTCAAAATACATTTTGACTTGGAAGTTGAATGCTCATGCATCAGGATCCCATGGTGGAAAAATGTCATGGTCTCCTGACCATGTGTTTGCTGATGAAGTCCTCTTGGATCCCAAACCTTAGTTTGTAACTGATATTTTTCCTGACTGTGTTGATGTTGTTTTGCTTTGCCTTGTTCTCCAGGTTTCCATATCTTCTATTATTGTAGTCCTCAGATAGATCTTTCTAATGAGGTATCATATGCATCAAACAAACATATGCCAAAGTTACACCTCGAGAAGTTGATGTACTAATTTACCCTAACAGGGCCCACAAAATTTTGATGCTTCATCTCCTAGGGTTAGTTTTTTGGATGTTTAGGGTTTTCCATTGTTTCTCAATAATAAATAGGCCTTCGAGCCTCATTATAACACAATTGAGAAGGCATGTATCCGTCACATTTCTTCTCAGAGATAAGCTACCATTGCCTGAGCTAGTTTATTTCCATTTTGTATGTAAACAATTTTTAGTACTTTGTTATTAATGAATTGAAGTTTTGTTTTTGTTGTATCTCTATGTTTTTGTTGATATCTATATTTCATTTCGTTCCTTCATAAATCCTGATCAGTGGTATGACAACGGTATATTATTTCTCTATTTTTCTGTACATGTCCCCAATGAGGTTGGGGTATAAGGATTTGGGGCTCAAACTGGTTGAATGTTTGTAAGATTGGCTTCATCGACCCTGAAGACCTCCCATGGTGGAAGAAAAGAAAGATGAGGGAGCAAAAGATCCTTTCAAACTATTGCTCGAAGAAGCCCTCTAGCAACAAAGGAATGCAATGATGGACAACTTTTCCCAGATCCTTTGGCGGCTGCGCACAGATGATGCATCTTCATCCAACAACCACCTTGGAGGTGCCACTCCCTTTAAGGTGCAAGTCAACTTTGATATTCCCATATTTAAAGGCCATATAAATGCACATGCTGTAGATAAATGGTTAAATATGTTGGAAGGATATTTTTCGGTTGATGATTTTTCCAATAGCGAAAATATTATTTTTGCACTCCTCAAAGCTGCCCCCATGTCAAGGACTAATGGAAAACCTATGGAGAGAAGAGGGGCGAGAGGGAGCCCTCATTATTTTCAACCACACCCACTTGGAATTCCTTTTGAGACGCCATCAAAGAACAATATTACCTTACTCAGAGATATGAAGATTAGTACATAAAGTGGACCACACTATGGCAAGGAAGGGACCAAGACGTGCTAGAGTTCATAAATATTTTTCATACCCTTTTGCACAAAGTTGGGTATCAAGGATTTCGACCAGCATTGGTACTCAAGTACCATAACTGTCTACAAAAATACATCCATGATGATATGGAATTCCTGGATATCTCTCTTGGCGCTGCCTATCTATATGTTGTTAAGATCGTGCAAAAAATTAAATAGCAGAAGCGACACTTTGGATCTGCGAATCTAAAACAAGGGAAATGCGCCCCCAAATAATAAAACAAAGGACAAAACCAAGGTGGGGTGACCCAGGACAACCTATAGAAGCCGCAAGTAAAGAACAACACCATGAAGACAAAGAAGGACGCATGAAAGTGGTGTGAGTTTCATAAGAGCCCCACTCACAACACAAGTGAGTGTTAAGACAAGCAGTCCCTGGTGGCCAAGCTGAAGGCTTCAGAGTTAGATTCATGTTTCGACTCTAAGTCAAAACTCAACAAGGGGAATGACAAAGGGAAGCAAATTATTGATGTGGAGCCTAGCGCCATCATTGGCACGACAAAGGTCTAGAAGACTGAGCTCGAAGATCTAGAGGAAGCGGAGTGTCTCTTCCACTTGCAACTATGGGTGAAGGGGTCTCTGCTACAGTTCATTGTCAATAGTGGGAGCCAAAAAAACTCATCTTAGCAGAGGTCGTCAGGTAGCTAGGCCTACCAACCACACCACACTCGCAACTATACACCATTAGGTGGCTTCACCAAGGACGAGATCTCCGCATTAGCTAACAGTGCCATCTTCCCTACAACATCAAGCCCTTCACTAATGAGGTACTATGTGATGTTTCTCTTCTTTAAGTTTGTGATGTATTATTAGGCCAACCATACTTGTGGAAACACCATGCTATGTACAAGTCTAGGCCTTACAATGTTATTATTACTTTAGGAAATAGTTTATATTAGATACCAGAGGTAGCCCCCTACTTCCATCTCTTTGATCTCTGCTAAGAAATGCAGTAAGATCATATCCCAAACCGAGAAATTTGTTTATTTTTGATTCAATCTCAAAGTAAAGGTAAGATCATGGCCATGTCCATGGCCCACGGGAAATGTTCCTCCATAAAACAAAAATGTAGATAAGGTTGTGGGAGAATACATGGACATCTTATCCTCACCCACATAGATTCCTTTACACTGTAAGGTTAAGAATTCAGTCTATCTAACCCCCCTAGCACCTCTACCTAATGGGATGATATATCACCGCTCCATTATGGAAAATGAAGAGATCAAGCGGCATATCCAAGAGTTGCTGCAAAAATGGCACATCTGACCAAGTTTTCACCTTGTGGGAGTGCAATTGTACTTGTACAAAAGAAGGATTGGACGTGAAGGATTTGCATTGATTATCGAGCAATGAAAAAAATCATTGTTAGGAACATGTATCCAATCCCGCAAATTGATGACCTTCTTAACCAACTCAAGGGGGCTACGTATTTCAACAAGCTCGATCTGAAGTTTGGCTATCACCATGTTCCAGTAGAGCCCACAGAGGTATGGAAGAACACCTTCAAATCTAAGGAAGGCCTTTTTGAATGGTTGGTCATGCCCTTTGGGTTGAAAAATGCCCTTGATACTTTTATGAGGTTGATGGATGACATCTTGCGGCCCTTCACCAACTCGTTATTGGTTTTTTATCTGGACGACATCCTCATCTTCAACAAGATTTGAGAAGAGCACTTGCAACACATTCAGTAGGTCCTTCAAACCCCGTGGCAACACAAACTGTGTGCCAACTTAGAGAAATGCACCTTTGGCATGATCCACGTCCAATATTTGAGTTACATCATATATAAACAAGGCGTACATGTGGATCCAACTAAGGTCCAAGTCATTTGGGATTGGTCAATCCCGACCACTGTAACAGAGCTTCACAAATTTTTGGGCCTTGAAAATTTTTACTCGAGGTTCGTGTTGGGATTCTCTCATATCACTTGGCCTCTGAGTCATATTATCAAGGCAGCTCGAAAGCAAAGTTTTCCTGGTTCGAGTCCCAACAAATGATGTTCATTGAGGTGAAGCACCTCCTTTTCTCTGCGCCTATACTCACATTGCTAGACCTATAACAACTATTTGAAATTGTGATAGATGCCTTTGACTATACTATTGGTACAATCCTCACCCAACACGGGCATCCAATGGCCTATCCAAGTGAGTCAATTTCCGATACAATTCAGAAATACCACACCTATGATAAATAAATGTATTCTATCATGTAGGCTTGCCGGTAATGGAAACATTACATTCTGGGGAAGGAGATGGTCTTCCACACCGATCACCGACCTATTTAGTTTATACAAACACAAAAGAAGTTGTAGAACAATCTCCATTAGGAGTGGTCTACATATCTACAACGATTCCACTTGAATATTAAATACAAAAAATGCAACACCAATTACGTTGTAGATTGCCTCAGCCGACCCCTAGTTGCAGTGTTGACTACTGTTCTCAAATATTGTGGCCACGATACCTCTGGATGGATGCAATCGTACAAAAATGATTCAGAGTTCACCACCACATTCTAGATGCTAGTGGATGTCAAGCAAGTTCCTGATTTCCACCTTCATGACACATTATTATGCTACCTCGACCACCTTTGTGTTCCTTCAAGCGAGCTTTCCAAGCTGATTTCAGAGGCACACTATAGTCGGGTCGCATGACACTTTGGTATGGAGAAAACTGTGGCTATACTACAAAATTACTTTTATTGGTAAAAAATTTGACAGGATGTCGGGAAATATATCAGATATTGCACTTCCTGTGCCATCGCCAAGCCAACAATCAAGAAGCAAGGCCTGTATACTCCTCTGCCTACTCCTAGCCAACCCTGAGGATCCATCTCCAGGGATTATCTGTTTGGCCTCCCTTCTACCAAACATGGTAATGACTGCATATTTGTGGTCGTGGACATATTTTCTAAGGTGGCTATATTAGCGACCTGCAAGAAGAGTATCACAATTGAGGACCCCACCAAACTCTTGTTTGAACAAGTGTGGGTATATGTTGGGATCTTGCAAACCATTATATCATATCGGTATAGCAGGTTCCTAAACACGTTATGGTCAAGACTTTGGTCACTATTGGACAACAATCTCACCAAGTCGGCTGCATTCTATCCCCAGACTGATGGCCAGATAAAGGACGTCAACGGGATGATTGTGCACATACTCCGCACGTACAACTCCAAGAATCCACGAACCTGGAATGAGAGCCTTTCCTATGTGAAACACAACTATAACAAAACTCTCCATAGCTCGACTTGTCATAGTCCCTTTCAGGTGGGTCTACGATTTCAACCATTATGTCCGATTAATGTCTCCATGCCTCATGCGACTAAACTAATAAAATCCGCACATGTACAGTCTGAGGCTGATAAATAATCTATGTTTATTGAACGCATCCAACACATCTCCCAGCAGGTTCACGACATCTTAGAGAATTCCATATCCAAGTACAAGCAACAACATGATCAACATTAGGTGCCACACAAGTTTCAGGTGGACGATAAAGTTAGGTTGCTTTTACATAAAGAACGCCTTACTGGATCCCATTGGAAGCTCACACCATTCCATTATGGGTCTTACACCATCATCAAGGCCATGGGAAACAATGATTTTGAGCTCAAAATTCCCCCATTTCTTGGTTTGCACCTAATGTTCAATGTGGATCGCCTTTGGCCATAGTTTCCACCATTATTGAACACATTAGACATTGCAGAACAATTCACACCAACATAGCTAAAACCAGACTACATGGAACATGCCACAAATGATTGGATCATGGACATGCATATCAAGAACACTTGCTAGCAGAAGATCCAACTGTATCATGCTATCAAAGCTGGCCAACTCCTCCACCAAGGCAAGTGGCTCACCAAGGAAAAAGTTCAATAGAAGTTTCCCCATCTCATGGAGGCACTCAATCCAATGGGGACCATTGCTTCCTAAGGGGGAAGAACTAGTCTAGGTAGATATTGGTGGCCTCTCGCCTATTCCACTAGGACCCCCACCATTGTTTCTTTCAGTTTCCTTAATTGTAGCAAAATTTACTATTTTTGGTAGTTTTTTGGGTCTTGAACTTCCAGAGCAATTTTGTGGTCCTAAAATATATTTTTTTTGGAAACCGAGAAAACATTAGCCTTTAATTAACATTTTCAGTTGAAGTTTGTACTCCTTAGATAAATATTTCTAACGAGGTATCATAAGAATCAAACGAAGATCGTATGCCAAAGTTATGACCCGGGGAAGTTGATGTACTAATTTACCCCAACACGGCCTACAAATTTTTGGCGCTTCATCTCCTACGGTTAAGTTTTTGGATGTTTAGTTTTTTCCATTGTTTCTCAATAATAAATAGGCTTTCGAGCCTCATTATATCACAATTTAGAAGGCATGTAGCCGCCACATCTCTTCTCAGAGATAACCTACCATCACCTAAGCTAGTTTATTTCCATTCTGCATGTAAACAATTTTTGGTACTTTGTTATCAATGAATTGAAGTCCTGTTTTCACTGTATCTCCATGTTTCTGTTTATATCTGTATTTCATTTCATTCCTTCATAAATCCGGATCACTCAACAAATGCACAAGTCTCTATCCTCACATGTGTCCTTCTTCCTTCATCCTCCAAACCATTTCCTTGTTCCTGACTCCTTATAGCTTCTGCTAAGCTATTTCCTTGAGCCAGGTTACTCCCTCCAACTCCATCTTCACCATATTCATTTTGAAAATTATGTAGTCTCTCCTTTCATTTTCTCCAAATATTTCTATATCCTTAAAAAATAACTAAAAATATACTTCTCAAAAGAAAACAAACCAAATCAATCATGCCTCTCAATTTTATCATAAAATTTTAAAAACTTTGATATGGGATTTCCTCATAAATTTTTCTTCCCATGGTAGGTTTCTAAAACTGTTCATCCTCTAACTTGGTTAACATCTTCTTTATTTCACCATCATGGCTCTGCCCTTGTGGAACTTCCACCATTTTTGTTGTTCCATCTGCAAATATACCACTACACAAATAATTAAAACCAAAATCATGAGACAGTCTAGTCTTAGAAGATGCTTTTAGCATCTTTGCATCATCATCTTCCTCTCCAAGGAAAATTCCTTTTTCAACTTCATAAATGGACCCTCTGACTTCACACTCAGTGACCCTGAGTGCTTCCTTTTCCTCTATTCGCTGCATTAGCTTGTCAGCATACAACTCTCTGACATGCCACTTCACTCTTCTTCACACATAAATACCTTTCTTCAATCTTGTTAATAATCCTTTCTTCCACTGCTTTATTTTCTCTTGTAGCCATTGATTCATCTCATTGGGTTCCACTTTCATCTCAGCCAACTCTTTCTCTCTTTTTTCATCACCCATCTTTTGTTTTGTAACCTTTGTTCTTGTATTCTTCTTCCTATTGTTGTGGCTTCCTTCTGTACTTCCTCTTTGACTGTCTACCATTGTCTTCATCAACCTTTCTTCTATGAGCTTCTCCTTGCCCACCATGAACTGCAACCAACCTCTATAATAGTAAGCTTCTCCTCTTCTTGCCACACGATACCTCACCAAAATTCTTCTCCTTTGAGCTTAGTCTTTTGACACTTTCCTGGTCCTCTCTTCTGGAACCAAATGAGCACTCCTTGCTCCAAGTTGTTGCAATTCTTCACATTGTCCTTTCTTCCATTATTACCTTTGCTTCAATCTCTGGATGAAGTTTCTATACAACACCCCTACTGCAATATTTCCCCCACAAGCTTCTTTTGAGAAATTTGTTTTCTCCTTTCTCCTTGTTACAATCCTCTATTGTAACTTTCTCACTCTATTTCTTTCCTTCTGCAGCTACCTGCTTCTTTAAGTTAATCACAAAAACTCATCATCTGTCAACCAATCTTCATTCGCTTCTCTGCTAGCACCATATATTTTCATTTTAATCCTTGGCACAAACCAACATTATGCTCTCCTCTAACTTACTAAAACCTCTACAAATCTCAACACACCCCGTCATCTTGTGCTCTGTTTTCTCGAAGTTTTTCAATTCTATGTCAAAGCTTTTGAAAGTTCCATCCTACACTCTCTTTCAGGTTTCTCCAAATCTGGTTTAACTATATTGTTTGCTCCACAAAATTTATCTCCTTTGGTGGTTGCTTCCAATACTGCCACTAATTCTTTCAAATAAGCAAATATAAAACCTACTCCAATACCATTTGTTGCAAGCTCAATTTTGAGCCCACTAAAATTCCACCGTGCCCAAATTCCTTTAAAAAAAACACTTCCTTCAACCCCTACTCACAGTTTCTTTATGAGATTATAAAACCCTTTTTAATATTCACAATGGGAGGATTTTAAATAGAAAGTGGGAGGAGCCACAAGAGTGTACAACCCTTTACCAAAACCACTAGATCCAAGCCATTTCTAATATTGCGACTGCTTGCAGCCTTGTTCCAAACATGAGCACCCCTAGTCTTCGCCTTAGAACCACACTATGTATTTTCCCTTACTAGAACTGGAGCCTGGATGCTCAAATATCCTTTTAATAGTGCCCTTTTAAACCTTATGGGCTTGCAGGCTTCCGACCTGGCCCCCTTGTCTCTCCACGTCATTGCTTCCACTATCGTGTTCTTGCACCACTGTTGCCTTTCCATGTGAGCATGCTCTTCCTTATGGCCAACACCTTTTTTCTTTTATAATTTAATAGAAGTCTCGGGTTTCAATATTCTGGATATGGAACACTGTTCCACGTCTTCCACTGTGCGACATATATGCCACCTGTCAGCCCACTTATGTCCGTCTCTCGAATAAAATTTCTTTCGGGTTCGACAGTCCTGGGTAATGAAAAAGTTCCTGTCTTCTTCCGTCCCCATTAATAAATGGGTCCCTGAGCCCGAAGAATTTTAAAGGAATGATTCATAAATGTTACAGGATTCCGAACCTCTGGCTCGACACTGTTAGCTGTGTCTCTGGTCTCTGTCAAGTGACGTATCTCGACGTTGTCACATGACAAATTCTTGAAAAACACCAAGTGTTGTGCTCCTCCTCTGTGCTCGACTGCTATTCTTGCTTTTCTCTATGAATGCTTGTTTCTTTTTTGAAGGTTCACTTCCTCTATATGATCTCAGCTTCTCTGCTCCCCTCACGCTTTATGACCCCTTCTGCAAGCTTCCTTTAAATGAGATATACAATGGATTTCCCGTTCAACCTGTCGTTTATTTGACATGTAATTTCCGATTTGCAGTTCGACACAACACAATGTTGAAATATAATAATTGCAAAAGGACTGGTTATTGGGAAAATATCTCCTCTCCACACTCCCGCTACATTATTCTAATGTTAATAATTCCTTTCACTATATCTCCTATTAACTCTATCTCGACCTTCTGTCTTCAAGGTTCCCTTCTGCTTGTACTCAATGCTTGGCACTCTAAAAAGACTCCCGCGACCTCTAACTAATGGATCGTTGATCCTTCGTTGATCAACAATCTCTCACTATATCTCCTGAACTTGTTCTCCCACCATGCTTCTGTTGCGTAAACCTCTCCTGAGCTTGATTACTCCTGCAACACACCTGTATCACACTTAGACTCAATATAAGCTTCAAAGGTTGATCACACATTATAGCAGGATTATTCTAATAGTCAGTAAAGGCTCAATCATACATAAACACTGAACACTCAAACAAAGAGTTTTCTTTATTAATATGCACACATAAATATTTTACAAGGCCCTCTTAGCCATATTTAAATTGAAAGCCTCCTTGACTTCATGGCCCTTATTCGAGCCTCAATTCGTCTCGAAATCTCTTTTTACACCCAACTACTGGGTATTATGAAATTGATTACATTTATATAAAACATGATTTATATAAAACATGATTCTGAACTAATTCAGTTCACATCCATAGAATCCTAAGCTAAACCTCTAAGCCAAACCTCTATTCTAGGATTTCTAGATCCACTTGTAAATGTGTTAGAAAACCTGCACAGATGAATCTAGCTAGTAAAGGTTGAACACACAGCTTTGCAGAGCAAAAA